>JAMZAV010011371.1:0-20522 GCA_024449915.1 Sweltsa coloradensis | reverse complement strand
TGAAATAATAAAGTACATAATGTTATGTTGGCTAAAAAGTGTTGTTCAGCTATCGCGAAAAATGAATAACTATGTTTACATTCTCACACTTGCCTTAAATGATCCTGCACCTCCACCAAAATGAGGTATTGAAATAATTAAGTGACAAAGATTCGCATAAAAACTAGAAACACCGGGACACAATTAAATATTAATATAATTGTTTATTATTCTATTTGTTAATATAATAATGTTTTTATAATACAAACTCAATTTTAAGCTATAACTTTTATTGGTCTATGGTAAATAAAAACATTTTTCACAGTTAGTATATACGAACTTGGTTAATGTTAAGAGGCCTAACACGCCACTCTCCTGAGTACGTTTGAATGAACGGTCAATAGGTACTCTAAGAGGAGGCCGGCAAGCGCATTTTACGCGCATTCAAATTTCTCAGTTAATTTTAGTCGCATCTATTTGTTATATTACAAAATTGTGTAAAAATTGATTATGAAGCAGCTATCATAGCATTTTTCATTAATTGATTGTAGAAAATAAACAAAAAATAAAATCAATTTTCTAGTATTTATTAACTGTCGAAATGGTCAAAAACACCCAAAATAACTTCGCAATTTCTGATAGATCTATGATAAATATTGATTTTTTTTTAGGAGAATACAGATGTCAATTGTGCCAAGTTGTATTCAGATGATTGTACTGCAGGACAAGGAACGCGCCGAGCATCAAATCACACCGGCCTACTCAGCCTATACTAACTAAGCAAGGATGCCAGGCTTATCGTCAGAACCACCGTGAGAGACCACACACTCATGGATGGCCATGGTGTCCTCTACCAACAGCGGGACTTCATCCTCCTTGATCTTGCCAGTAGAACCGGTGGACTTCAAGTTGCTGCAAGATGAGGCGATGCAACGGTGGTAATCCACTAGTATCGTCAGGTCGTCCTTGGGGGATGTCTGCTCGTAGGGTTGCCAATCCTATTCAGAAGACAAACCGGAATCGTTGATAAGTAATGATGTTATCTGGGGCGGAAAGAGTTTGGGTCGAACTTCAGTACTACAAAATATTATTACTTACTTAACGTTTCAAAAATATTTTCTTGGACAAAAATTATTTCTAAACTAGCTACTTGCAGATTAAGTAACATAACTATTTGTTTGTAATGTTGGATAGATTAAAAATAAAAATAAAATAAAAAATTTTTAAATTTATTTATCAGCCCAGACTACCCATTACAAAATTTACATTGAAAAGAAATATCTAGCTCAGTTGAGAACACAAAACTCGGGAAAAGCGCCAAAAATTAAAAATAAAAAAAATTAATTTAAAAATAAAAAAAAATCAATTAAAATTTTAAAAAAATTAAAAAAATCAATAAAATTAAGTAAGGTTAATTTTCATCAAAATTGAATTAATAATAAAAAAAAAATTTAAAATTTAAAAAAAATCAAATTAAATTAATTGAAATCAAAATTAATTAATTCAAAATAAATTAATTAGTTATCAGAATTAATTAGCCAAATTAATACTAATTAACCACAAATGAATGAATTAAATGAGCAGGCCACCAAGTCCTACCTTTGTTGACTGGTTCTCCTCCAAAAACTGCCTTGCTGTTGGCTCTTGTTGACAAAAGATTACCACTAATAATAATTCAAGGAATTGTCAAGGAAGCTATCTACATATGTGAAAGCGAAAAAATTTAAGTTTCCATATATAATGTTCACCAAAACACAAATACAAGCATGTCCCTACCTACCTATTTGGTACCAAACTAAATTACAAAACCAAAAAGTGGGCGGCTATTCCTGGAAGAAATATTAATTATGGAACATTGATAAAATTATTGTAATTAATTATTAATTTTGTACTCATCTATTTGTCGCTGAAGTTTTGTTTGAAGTCCATTGTTTGTTATTGATGTTCGAAGTAATCCATTTAGCGGTAGTGCACTACACAATAATCCTGAGTGGGCGTTGCACAATGAAGGTCGTTGTGTGATTTTCTTCTTCTACCAGCTGATGGTCGTCTTGTGCCTGAGGCGGTTATTGATTTTTAGGTCGTCGGCAAGTCCAGATTATGTTGAAACACATTTGGTACAGCAATCTTACAGTTTATGAATGTGAAACAGTTCTAATGTCACATGATAGCAGTCACGTATCAACACACGTAGAAATAAGTTCGGAGATGTCAAATTGACATTTATGGTGCACGTGGAGTCACTCTGATTACTGAATTAATTATGCAAATGAAGTTCGGCAAACTTTTACACTTTGAAATTAATTTAATTACATCACTGTTGAAATAATATCTTCACCTAACCACTTTTACTTTCACTTCGCTATCCTTTAAACATGAACGTTGACGCGCGTATTAATAACCGATAATTTCCATGCACTGCCCGTGCAGTCGCGCACACTCGCGCACCGTCCTCCGACACCGCGGACCAACTACTCTCCACTTCTCCTCACTTCTCCTGGCTACCTACCCTCTCGTCGGTCTTTTATAACCTCGGTCTATTGTATCTCCAGTAAAAAGATTCAGGCGTTACACACACCCCCGCACCTACCCCTTACCTATAGTTGAACCGGTCGGCACAGTCACCTACAGATTGGTCGCGTTATACATTTCTAGAACCGCTGCGAAAACTGACCACGCCGAGCAAGCAACCATCTAGAACTTTTAGAAGCCTAGCCCAATTATCTCGAGAACTCCGTCATCCGTGCTAATTCAGATGTTATTTTCCTCCCCAGCCATTCTAGGCTTATAACTTTCTACTAAAATCGTTAATAATTCCTTAATACTTAACCGATTCGATTGAAATAAAAAGCAAAATCATTAGTAATTTACAATCCAATGCATAGGTCTACTTTTCCAGCTTCAAAACCTTCTAGAAATACCTTAATTACCTTAATTAATTAATCTGACAATTACGGCTATTAATCAAAATCAATTTACATTTCCATCGATTCAAAATGAAAGTAGATCATATTAGATCACTATTAATGTCATTTAAGTTAACTCAATCAGATTAATTAACAAGATATTACATTAATTACTTATTTTTGCATATTCTGCACCTAATTATAGGCAAAAAAAATACTGTAGACAGTTGGTAAGACATACAAGTGTTACATGTTTATATAAGTGAAAATGGTATTCCAAAAGTATGCAATTTCATTTTTTTCTGAACTTACTTAAAAAGAACTATTTCTATTGCAATTAGTGGGGCCTTCTTTTTCTTGATCCATTCTCTATTCAATACCGTACCCAAAGAGACCGGCGTCCGCGTGAGTTTGCTCTGAGGCACCTCGCTACGGCCATGGCTTCTTCTGCCAGCAGCTGCTCTCTGTCCCAGCTATTCTTCGTACTTGTTGAGGTTGAATCAGTATCGCTCATAGCGCCACAAGTCCTGGCAATACAACGGCGAGATCTCGCCATATCCTCTCTCCTGTGTTTATTCTTATACATTTCACGGTAGTAGTCGAAGCCACTCTGGAGAAGAAGGGAAAGTAGTGAGTGCGGCGTTTTTAGCAAATACCTGTTCGCTCGGCCGACTGACACCACAGATGATTGGAATTTTGGGCAATTGGCACGGAAGAAAAAACAAAGGGCTCGACAGTAACATTTTTAAAATTTCCTTTAAATTTGTTTAAAAATTGATTTTTACGAATTTAGATTTTGTTAAAAAAAATCTAAAATTTACCATATTATTCGTGAATTTTTTCTAGACGATTAGCGCAAAATATCGAAAATCTATGACTGTAAGACTGTCTTTGCAAGCTTTATTCATAGACAACTTTGCAAAGTTTCATGTTTTTAGGATAATTCCTGGCCGAACGAATAGCTTTTAGCCAAATGTGTCCTATCCACTCTTAAAGATGAATTTAAACAGCATTTGAAATCCCCTTTTAATCATTTCGAACACCAAATTTCACCTTTTAGGGCGATTGGAAATCTCTTAAGCCTAGTTTTCATGTCGACGAGCTTATGGCACGCCGCGAGTGACCACATGTTAAAATGATATCAACTTTGGTCCCGCCGTTCGTTGGTCGCATGGTCCTGCCCTCTGATTGGTCTAGAACCTATTCTTACTATATTCGCTCGCCTGCATGAAAGCGAGGCTATATTACTTTGTACAGAATTGATAAATCTCTATTTAAGGTTGATCTATCGGCCTAGTGATTATAGTGAAATTTATGACGTTTACCCCGGACGTATTACTGTTCATAATTTTTGGGTGAGGTTTTCTTGCACTTAAAAGGATGAATACAAGTTAATCCATAATCAATCAATAATTCAATTCAATTCATCCACACCCAGTGAATAAGTAGTGTTACAACAAAATGAGTGTATACTATTACAAAACTAGAAAGTGTGTTATGTATTTGTCTCACCAGTGAAGAAACACACAACAGAATTGCCAACACGACAAAGACAACGTGTAGATCTTTCATGTTGATTCTGGTGTTGTAAGCCACGTTTTCTCACGACAGTGCACTGTCACAGATATTCCTTACTGATGACTATATCCCACAATATTGTAGATCACTGCGTCATTTTATTGCTTTGTAAATAGTACTTTAGGCGTTATTAAACAATATCGGAGACAAAAGAAAAAAATACAGTGAATATTGTTAGATTTATTTATTTGATTTATTGATTTACAGCTTTGTTTATGTTGGTTTGTTCTTAGTATTTACCAAACATATTTTATATTTATTTAATTACTATACAAACAATACTTTGCCTTATTCACAAACAATGATGGAAGCCTTGATGGAAGAGTGTGGCGAAAGTGGGGAACGCAGCGGACACTTCACTTCGACTTATTTGAGTAAAATAGCTTAGGGGCGTTTTGGTTTCGTTGTAGGCCTAAAATTTTTGTCTTTTTGATCGCACACTACCAGACAAACGGCGTCTCTATAACTTTGATGAAAAGTTGAAGGAACCTGCTTCTGAACTTAGAACTACAATCGACGGGTACAATCGATTAAGTATTTCTCTTTACTAGGAAAACGCTTAAGTCCCGCCGCGTTGATGGATGAGCTTTTTTGTAAGTTTTTAGTTTGCGTAGGACCACTTTTCCTTTTCAAGTGCTTTTTGAATGCATTGTAGGTGATTGTTGTCAAGTTCCTATTGTTACTTGTTAATTGTTATTATAAACCTCAAAAAAACTCATATTAAAAGCTTTATTCTATAAATTCTGGCTAACTTTTTCAACTTTTTCTTTCAGAAAGCAATACATCACCATTATCTTAATGTCCATGTAAAATATGAACGTTGTAGCCTCACCCGTTTAGTCAGAATCGGCCCAAATGTCACGAAAATATCGCACTAAAAATCGAAAAAAAATCGTAAAAGTACGATATTCATGAAAAATATTTCTTCGATTGTACCAAAAAAACGTGGAAAGTCTAAGTTCAGAGATTTCGAAGGTCCACTCTAATTTTCATCAAGATCGCATATGCCGTTTGCCCGGTAGAGAGCGAACAAACAGAAAAAAACAAAAAAAAATAAACACCCGAGCTAAATTTTTTGTGGTGTCAGTGAAATTGAAGTCTTCGCTTTTCTCATCCAAAAAACACATTTTTCCCATTTTTCGACCATTTGTAGATTTCATTATGTTTGTTAGCCTTCAAACGGACAAACGATTACTCCCATGTTGACGAATTTTAACAAGAATATTGAAATCAACATGCTCATAATAATATGGTCACACGGCCAAAACGGACGAGTCCAAATCGATTTAAATGCAGGGTGTCTCTCCACGGGAGAAAGGCGGAAGTGCGGGGCGGCGAGGTTATATTTATCTGCGGTCATCAGCATTTTATATATTTCACTTCTTATTTTTTTTTAAATATAAAAATTGTGATTCTTTGTTTTCAAAATATGTTTACAAGAAATAAAATGTATTAGTTGAGCCTACAAAGCAAGTGTTCGTTTTACTCTGTGCGTCTACTAGCTGTGATGTAGGTTATTGAGAAGTTGTGCATGATTTTTTTTTTTTCATAGGTGTAAACGCCATCAGATTTATCCGATGTCATCCTCTAATCTAGCTAGGATATTAAAGGGGCTAAAAACCCCAAAAATTATTTTTTACCACGTAATCTATAGCACAATACTACACTTAAATGACCGTTTAAAAAATTATATCTTGTAACTGTGATTTAACACGAATTTTTTAATTTTTTTGATCCAGAAATTGGCAAAAATTGGTGTTTTGGCAAATTTCCTAAATCGGCTTTAACCTGCTTCTTTTTTGGTCCACATAGATAATAGAGCATAGTACCAATCTAAAATGCCCCTTTATAACATCGTGTCTTGAAACTGTGCCCAAATATACCCTCAAACACGCAAAAATATGCATTCCAAAATCACACCCCATCTTGGTCATCAGCATATTTTGACCGAACTACTTGCCCAAATTACAAAACAAAATATAGAGAATTTACAGAAAAGGCTGTAGAGTACGTCAATAATGGCCAATATTTTTTTGGATCAAAATCCTCCAAGGTCACGGGGCATAAAGATCGTCCCATGTTATTTCTTATGGGAGATTTTTGCCGATGGGACCTAGCTCGAAAAATGTCATGTTTGACAATTTTTTGGGAGGTCATGGTGGCCCCAATAATTTTTCTGTTAGTTGCTAAATTCATTTCTAGTTAGCCTGAATGAAATATATTTTTTGAGTTTAGCGGTTAAATACCCCTTTAAGGGATACTCAAAATAGGGTTAAATCTCAGAATTGACGTTGGCGGGATTCGAAACTTGGAAGGAATAATGTACAAGGGTGGTTACTAGGACCAAATACTGTGACAGAGGAAATCCTTGAGACACAATCAGGTTTGCTGGTTGGTTGTGGCTGCAATTGAATTAGTGACATTCCGTCTATCTGCAGTTAATAAAATGTCTTTCTCAAACTAGGCCGCTTCGCGAACGCTTTTTCCAGTCGCTTTGATAGATGAGCTTTTTTGGTTGACTATTTTTATTTTTGACATATGCCGTTTGCCCGATTAAGAGCGAACAGACAAAAACACCCGAGCTATTTTTCTCGGGGTAAGTGAAATTAAAGTATTCGCAGCGCTCATCCAAAAATAATAAACAAAATTATTTTGTTTTTATTTTAATTTAATCCCTGTCAGGTAAACGGAAGAAGCTTACATTGTTAGCTTCTACATACAATACCATTGAATGCACTATATTCGGTATAGTGTGTATGTACAATAAACACACAAGTCATTAACCACAATCCGTTTATAGAATAGTAGTTTAGTATAGTTTATTATTCAAAATTAGACACCTTCTTAAGTTTAATTTTATGTTAAGAGCATAAATCATATGTTTGCATGTGAACTGAATTATGAACTATATTCATAACTGTAATGTCTTATAGAAACCAGAAAAAAATATAATTTAAGATTAAGATTGGCACGCCGATTTCATACTGCTGATCAATAATTTGCTTACACACGCTGCAAAATGGGAATGGGGACAATGTTAGTGATTATAACAATGATAATATTGTTCTGATCTGTGTTTAAAACATTATGCGTGCTTCCCCTGAAGTGTGTTCTACTTTCAAGACCCATCTGTTAATCGCATACACCCCCTACAGTGTGTAGCTAGCAACCAGCGTTTACACGGTGTGAATATAGAACCTATTACCGGCTTCACTGCTACCACCTCCCGCACACTAAACTGAATATCGGGCAAATAACATGGCGTAATTCACGTACATTATTAATTGTTTGCTCTCCGCCATGCGCGCACGCCTGCTCATACTGAACGCTGATTGGCTGACCAACGGTCTAGAACAAGTCAACCAAACCCATCCAAGTCAATAACAATTTTTTACTTTTTAATTGAAACTTTTAAAAAATGTATGTTTTGATCAGGAGCGATTGAGCCGCTACGCGTAGAAAATTACTTAATTACCAGGGCACACATCATTACCCCCAGGTGCGCCCCCCTCTCCCCCCTCCCCCCCCCAACCACCACGCACGGGGCAGCTTGCGTTCGCTTCAGTCCACCTTGCTTTTCTCGTTAAAAGTTTTTTGACAGCATAACAACTCGTCAAACATTCCTTTTTTTATTTTTTCCAAAAGGGAAGTTTAATTGAATTTTAGAGTATGCACGTATTCCGCTTTTTCTGTCAATTTGTCACGGTAATCATTATTGAATATAATTACGATGGAATTGCAAACACGAACCAGCCGACAATTTTATAACCGTATATTACGTTGTACGGGCTTTACTTTGCATATTGGCTTGTATCATCAAATCAGATTTGAATCATGTTCGAAATATTTCTTCGTTTTGCCCTTTATCTAAATTTTATTTGAGCTGCAAACAAATTGTAAATAATAAAGTTAGAGTCAATAGCCGTAACACGAAAATGTAATTTTCTGTGGCTCACTTTGGAAGTTGGATGTTATAGATTTGAACTCAAAGTACCGTTGATGTTTATTTTAGTATGTTTCTTCGGTACGTACCGTTCACATATAACCCAAAAGTATATTATCAGTACAATACTACGACAAGTCCTCCACAGCCACTTTTAAATTTCGTTATTGTATGTATTTGTAATAATTCGTCTACATTTGAAATTATTGATATTTAGTATTGTATGTTTAGTTTAAATAGTTTGTATTAAAATGATGCATATCCCATTTAACAATGTATAACGAATGCTACTTATTTCCATCAAAGTATACGGGGAAATGTTTTCTGAAATTACCTTCCGTGTACAATTATTGTGTCAGAAAGTCGCAAATTACTTCATCCATACATTGTTTTAATATTCACTTTTTATTTATATAAAGTTATTTTGAGTCTCACATATTTTCAAGATTGTGTTCTATTGTGGCAAACGTCCACAGTCGTCTAAACGTAGATTAATGCAGCAACTCTCTCTTTCTATTGCGAACCACGCAGAGATGAAGTCCCATACAAAGTATTAACACTTACTTAGAACCCCATGTACATGATGAGCCGAAACCACTCTTATAAACACTCGTCTGAAAAATGTTCATCATATGTAAAATGAGAGATGAGTCGACTCACGTTAGACATAAATTATTCGTCCCTGCTCCCGCTCCATCCGTCCGTCTGTCTGTCCGTCATTGGCCTAATCGCGCAAAGTGCTGTATCCCTTCTTCCCCCGGCTCCCGGCAGATAACACGGTGTTCGGGACTCCAATCCCGGGATTACCTTTGTTATATCCCTCTCGCAGACGGAACACTCTTCATTGCAATCCAGGATTTCAACTACTATAAAAACTCTTAGTTTTTCTCGGGGATGTAATTCGAAAAACATGAATCTTAAAACATTAAGGATGTGCGTTATTCTTGTTCCTATGTACCCAATCTGTGACACGTAGTGTTTTTTTCATATTTGTATCTCGTTACGTACAACAACAATCTTCTCGATTATAGCATGAATGTCAAACTGTGAGGCTCTTAATAAAGGTATTTTTTTTTCATTAATTTAGTAAGAGGGAAAAGGATGTAAACTACATTATTTTCTTTTTCTTTTATTCCCACCACTTTCTTATATTAATTGATTAATTAATTACATTTAATATCCTTTTTGAATTTGTTACCAACATTGTTGTGTTTTAATGCATTGTTTTGGTAATATTACTATTTCAAATATTTATTTAACTGTATTTCATTGTTGTGTCTGCATCTATGTTTTAACTGAATAGAACAGACGTTAAACAAATAAATAAATACAAAAAAATTGTCTTGTGGTGGTATCCTTGGTGGAGGTGCCAGGTATTAGAAACTCAACTCGGCTAGCTCCGCTCTCCTGACCATCATGGTCATCAAAAACATTTTGGATCATCCTTGTAAATAGCAATGTAAACCAAAAACGAATGTGCTACGCTTTCGTGGTCGGCACAATGAATAACAATAATATATTCTATGTTTTTAAACATGTTGATTTGATTTTTAATGATAATCCACGCGGCGTAACCCGACAGATCATCATTATCATCATCATCATCATCATCAAAGCATGTTTGGTTTTTATCGTGTGACAAAAGACAAGCACAGACGGACGGATATATGGTTAGGAAATTGGTGCATATAGGAAACTTTGGTCGCTAATAGAGTACGAGCTAAACATGAACCTCAGTAAATTCTACACAAACCCTTGTACGAAATTTAAGACTTTTAATTAATTTATCGACATTTTGTATCCACTATCTACACGTACTCACTCTTCGGGCGCCTCCAGAGAAAGACTTGGGAGGGGGGAGGACAACAGTGGGTAATTAGTCAAAGGGGATAGACAAATAAGCCGTAAGATGTTCATTCCCCCCCCGACCCCCCCCCCCTTCCAATGAATGCGAGTAGGAGAGTGGAAACAATTGCCGGATTATTGTCGTCTCTCTTTACAGTCGTGACTTGGGTAGGGCTTCGTTCCAAGGAGAGTCAGAGCGAGTCTTTGTGGTGCAGGGGGGGGGGGTTCGAGGCACGCAGACGGTTATAAGCAATAAGGTTTCAAGGAGTCACGAGTTCTGGGGATTATTTTGACTTGTAAATACCAATATAAATTAAATTACAAACAGTGTTGGCTCAAGCGTTAAGCGCGTGACTCTGATTCGGGAGGTCTCGGGTTCAAATCCCGTCGAGACCGGCAATCCTAACTGGAGGTTTTTTCCGAGGTTTTCTTCAGTCGTTAATGCGAATGCAAGGGATTGAGTCCTCTCAAACAACCCTCGGACATCCCTTCACAATTTGTCCTATCCGCAACATACCTAGTTTTGAAGAGGGGCATAAAATGCAACCTGGGCAGCTTTCCCAAGAAAAATTAAAAAGTATCACTGTAAATTAAGATTCTCGAAAGCGGTCGCTCGATCTATCAAGTGCAATACTTAAAGGGGCTAAAAACCCTAAAAATTATTTTTTACCACGTGATCTATAGCACAATACTACACTTAAATGACCGTTTAAAAAATTATATCTTGTTACTGTGATTTAACACGAATTTTTTATTTTTTTTGATCCAGAAATTGGCGAAAATTGGTGTTTTGGAAAATTTCCTTAATCGGCTTTAACCTGCTTCTTTTTTGGTCCACATAGATACTAGAGCATAGTACCAATCTAAAATGCCCCTTTATAACATCGTGTCTTGAAACTGTGCCCAAATATACCCTCAAACACGCAAAAATATGTATTCCAAAATCACACCCCATCTTGGTAATCAGCATATTTTGACCGAACTACTTGCCCAAATTACAAAACAAAATATAGAGAATTTACAGAAAAGGCTGTAGAGTACGTCAATAATGGCCAATATTTTTTTGGATCAAAATTCTCCAAGGTCGCGGGGCATAAAGATCGTCCCCATGTTATTTCTCATGGGAGATTTTTGCCGATGGGACCTAGAGCTCAAAAAATGTCATGTTTGACAATTTTTTGGGAGGTCATGGTGGCCCCAATAATTTTTCTGTTAATTGCTAAATTCATTACTAGTTAGCCTGAATGAAATATATTTTTTCAGTTTAGCGGTTAAATACCCGTTTAAGTATGTTTTAACACCCAAGAAAATCAACAGAAATTGTTTCTGATACCATCCGAATTGTTAACTTAATCCTCATATCTTGTACATTGCCCTTTTTCCATTTGTCACAATTTGTTTTTTTGCTAGTTCTCAAAATTCTCTATAAATATGTTTATTTTTGGTCGACGTTTACAAATCTCGTGTGATCAAACGGGACCAAAACTTGAAAATGCAGGGAGAAATGCATTGAAGAAATAATGTTGACGTATTTCGAAAAGTCTTTTTTTTTTCTTTTTTCTCATACAACATTGCAAAATTGTACAAATAAATAATTAATGTTACATAGGCCTACAGAAATAAATCTAACAAGAATATAATCAAAAAACCCACAAAGCCTAGGCACTGCTATTAAACTTTGTGAACACTTTGGCGTCATACTTATTTAATAATTAATATCAAATGATAAGTAACTGTTTTTTATGTTAGTCTCGCTAATTAGGGAAACACAACTACGTCACACATAGCGCACTATAGTCTAATCATGGAATTATAAATGGTCTAATAACGCATTCTCAGATTATAATTATGCACACGTCAAAAGATAATGTCATAGAAAAACATATGAAGCATTATTCTTATCTAACCCGGCACCTCCACCAAAACTGATAATTTTGCTATGTTTTACCCCAAATGATTTTATCTTACTCGTCGTTGAAACAAAATTGAAAACACCGTTCGACACCTATAAAATTCCTTTGTGGAATTTCCTACTGAGCGTAAAAAAATTACGTAAGATTGCCCGATGTGCGGTACATATCAATTAAACGCGGTTGGACGATCTTCAGGTGACTAACTAGGTAAACAGTGTATTAAATTAATTGTTAAGGTGGTGATAAGGTGATTAAATCAATAAAAGTATTCACCTTGACGGTTAAAGATAATTATACATTTTCTCATTTAACCCGGCACCTCCACCAAAACTGACAGTAATTTTGATAATTTATGTTCCAAACTTAATGTAAATCCTCCAAGTATCCAGTTAAAACAAAAATTAAAACACCGTTCGAGACCCATAAAATAACTTTGTTGTACTTTTGGATGAGCGTAGCGAGCGTAGCGAGCGAAGCGAAGATTCCATTTCACTACACAGGAGAAAAAAATCCGGAATGTTTTTTTTTTTTTTTCTTTCTGTATTTTTGTCTGTCTGTTAACACGATTCCGGCTAAACCGATACTCCGATTGCGATGAAATTTTATGGAGGCCTTCGAAATCTCTGAACTAAGAACTGCCACGTTTTTGAGCGCAATCGAAAAATTATTTCTCATGAAATCGCAATTTTACGATTTTTTCGATTTTTAAAAAATTTCTTCGACTTATAACTCCTACATGCTTTACCCGATTATAATGCTTTTTTCACAGAACCTTAATTTTAAGAATTAATATATTCGTGTAAAATTTGTGCGTAATCGAATAATTATTTCTTATGAAAATTTCAATATTACTATTTTTCCTTTTTTTAAATTACGATTGATTAAAAAAAATAAGTTGATTTTTTTATTTAATTTGATTTAATTTAAAACAAAATTCAACAAAGTTCTGATTTTTTCACAGAACAACAGAAAATCCCAAACACATGGCAGCTCAATTCACCAATTAAGCTCATCCAACAACGCGGCGGGGACTTAAGCGTTTTCCTATCCTAAAAAATTACTTAAGATGTCCGATATACGGTACACATCAGTTAAAAGCGGTTTGACGATCTTCAAGTGACTGACCAGGTAAACAGCGTATTAAGTTAATGTAAGGTGGTTATAAGGTGATCAAATTAATCAAAGTATTCACATTGACGGTAAAATTTACATATAATTATTCTCATCAAACCCGGCACCTCCACCAAAACTGACAATTTTGATAAATTCTTTTCCAAATTATAAATCTTACTCGTCATGTACAGTTTAAAAAAAATTGAAAACTCCGTTTGAGGTTCCTTTGTCGTCTTCTTGTACGGAGTTTACAAAAATCTTTTACTTAAGGGTGCTCAGTGCACGGCCTACACATCACTTTAACCAAATGTCACACTTTTCAGGTGATGACTATACATGGGTAAACAGGGTGAAGATTGAAAAAACTCAAACACAGAATTCACGATTGAAAAATAAAACTCTGAATAAGCTATCAGTCAGGATTGCCGGTGGCTAGATTCGAACTCAGACCTCTTGATCAAGAGTTTCGCGCTTAACTCATGAACCATCTATATCGGTCTGAGTGTAAACGAAAACCAGTGGTAGTTTACATAGAGACTCATTTGACACTTGAATTATGTTTTTATGTTCAACATTACGGTAAAATTTCAAATTTGTGATCAATAACATAAATACTCATTACTTAACCATTGGTTTCTGGTGCTTAAAGTGCTTATGGCATTGTTGATAATTCACGCATTCTGGTTTCGCTTCGGATTTAGCATTCTGTCCCCAAAAATGGTTTATCTCTTTTTTATTTCCAATCAAGGTCCTAAAAAGCAGCACTTTTAATACTTCAACGGGGTCGTTGTGGGGGTGGGGTGGGGAGAGTAAACACTCAATTGCGGGTGGGAGAAAGAGCCCCCCCCCCCCCCCCCCCCCACCCCCCGCCCCGCCCCCCGTAGCGCCGTTCAATTGCGAGAATTGATTTACAGTGGCGGTCTTTTCCTACGCGATGTGTGCTATGTGTCCTGCTACCCCCCCCCCCCCGCCCCATCGCCCCACCCCGTCGTTTCCATCAACGTTTTTTAATCATGGTAATTTTAAATATTCGAGTAGACTATACATTAATTGTTCGACCGCTCACACTCTGCGTTTTTAATACTTGGACACAAATAGTTAGTCTACATAAGAAAGAGAGGAAGAGGGGGTGGAGGGTGGGGAGAGGGAGGGGTGGTGTTCGACATCACAATTGTGTTGTGTACATAAGTATTGAATTTGATCTGCAAGCCTTCAAGGTAGTAAATTATTTAAATAGTCAACAATTTGGTTAGATAAATTGATGACCCCAGAAATAAAAGCAATATTTTATTTATAACTTTTTATTGAGAAATTAAAGCAATATGATTTACTCTTCTTGTAGAGTAAATTATTATTGTATGAACGGTTATAGTAATGCCAACACGAATAGTGTCTGACCGCCCTCATCGCCATTTACCGAAATATTTTTTCCTTGGTTTATTTTGAGTCCTTGAGCCATGTGAATAAACACATTTGGTCTTCAAAATATTATTATAAGCTATTCTTTTCTTCCAAGGCTATTTCCACATCATGTAAACATAACCTGCAACAACTTATCTACATTTTTAACTGATAAAAATAATACGTAATTTTATTTTCGACACATGTAACTGCAAATTATATCATACAGTCTCTAATTTACAAATTAAACACTCACTATAGTAAAACGTCACTATTTAACAAGTTTGTAGTAATTTCCTGAGACAAATATTTGTGTCCATATCTCGTCATCTTGCAACCAAAATTTGCTTTTTTCCAATCCTATTCGTAACTGAATATTTTCTGATGTCAATTATTGTCAATCTGTAACAAACCTTACCATTGAGAATAAAAACACATCAGAATCTGAATCGTCCTTCTTCAAATTAGGACCATGCGTTTTAAAGATGAGTTTTTTTTTAAGGGTTTAAGGTAAATCAGGTTTTTATCATATATTATAGTATCCTTGAGTGGGAGTTTTATTATGAAGACAATGTGGTATTTCCAATAATTTAGCAAAATATAGGTTTATATTGACTACTTGGTAGTTTAATTTATGAGAGTTGAGAAAAATAAAACATACATAAACAAATTTAGATTTGATAAAGCAAGGAATGTTCATTAGTCTAACTAAATAGTGTTATTATCTGAAGGACTAATAATAAAATATAATTCCATATAAATAATCCCACAATGTTCACAAAATGACCACATTTATATGATTTAATTGGAAATTTTTATGGAGAATCTAAATATTTGGTCAGATTTATTACAGATGTAATCAAAAGTATAGAAAATGTATAAAAATCAAGACATACTATTTACATTTGTACAAAACAAGATGGCGTCGTAAAAAACTAAGGACGGAATGCCAGATGTCTACCCAAGATTTTTTTATCCCTAAGCTACACCCTAACAGGATCAGAAGTAAAATTCATCCAGGTCGAAATTTCTACGGGTCTTATGGCCAGAGGGACTGCATTAAATGGAGTCAAACAATCTTTTTTATGCTTCTAAACATACTATCAACGTGGTATGTCATATTCGCCAATGCCACCGAATTACAAACATTCATTATCCCCACAATATTAAATCTTAACGTATTTGGTTAATTAGTGGTTGCCACAAACAATTCACGACATTTCAGTGCACTTGCACTAGCTACGAGAACGCTTCAAGACACAATGTTGTAACATCGAATCATCGCCCTTACATAATAAATATGCACTTTACGTGTCCGAAAGCAATAATATTATCTACCCTAGCTGTAACTGCGCACTTAACTTGATATTGACTGAGCAGAAGAAAGCCATTACTGGTCCGAGCTATTTATGTCACTCATAAGTGACAACCTTGCAAACTTGTCAAGTGCTTAGGATTAACTATTAATTTCTTATTGCGGTATCGCGTGAGAGTGGTACATGGCAACAACGCGATCGAGACATGAGAAGATTAATTATTCAACATCTTCAACAACCGTCTGGTTGGTAGTCTATGGTGAAGGCTCACGCTCACCATGGCATAGGGGTAGGTATGATGTATAGGACCCGTCTAAACTTCACCCTAAAGGTCACCAAAGAATTCTTTATGATACTTGTTAATTAAAGGGCAATTTGGACCAAACATGCATTAAAATTGAATGATCGGTTTTTATCATGAGTAGTGACACAGACATGGATAGACTGACAGAAAAGTGGCGCTTTTACCAAACATAGGCCATATAACTTTCTGAAAGAAGCTCAAGAATAGCAATGTGATTTTAAAAAACTATTTTTTATTTTTTAATTCAACTTCCCATGCCTTTAAGAGGGAAAAGGACACATTTGGCAGTTGGAACATAGCTATTTGCTCAGCTATGATGAATCAATGTATCAAACTTTACAGAGTTGTCAATAAAGCATACATGGATAGCCCTACAGTCGAAGAATTTCAATATTTATGTTTATCAGCCAGGATCAATCCACGAATGTGGTCAATTTTAGACTTTTTAAGAAAATCCAAAAACCTGAAAATCAATTTAATTTTTTAAAATTATTTAAACATAATTTTTTTTAAGTGTTATACTGTAGAGCCCTTGTTTCAGCTTTCTTGACAACTACCCAAAATAGTAAACAACTGTGGTGTTAGTCGGCCGAACAAACAGAAATGTGCTTAAAAGGCAATTGAAGTGATATTACGGGTGGATAGCTTCGGAGGGAGAGCCAGTGAACATTTTATAGGATTTTATACCATGCACTAAACTTTGAGTCAGGAGAGGAGCTCAGGATTGCTGATGGTTAGGGTCGAACCGACGTTCTCCCGAGGAGATGAAAATTCTCTGCCCAAACCGGGGTTTGAACCCAGGATACCATGGACCGACGAGCTCGTAGGTCCTGAGGTAGATTATCTGCTTTCAATACAGAAGGTCCAGGGTTAAAATCCCTCAACATCCACAATATTATTAACTTCTGATTGAGACTTAGTACACAATTCATGGTTTAGGAATGTGTAAACGGTGACATTAGAGCCGTCCTAGCAACGAGCCTCGCTGATTCTGGTGCTGTCCGCGGGTGGAATCGTGTCCAGCTTGCTTGCCCCCCATTCTTAAAATATTGGTCTCTAGTTGGTCTTTTTTGTTCGTCGATGGTATCGGCGCCAACAGGGTTGACTTGGTCTGCTTTAAATTAGATGTCCCCACTGAAAATCAGTTATGTGACTGTGTTGACTCAAATTTATTTTATCATGTTTAAAGTGATTAAAGGGAAGTTCTCTTGTAAACGCTCATCCAACAAATAAATCACGTCAGAGCCAGAAATGTTAGTTACGTAATGAACAAGTTATGTTATCTCTCCTACAACACTTGAAGACACCATTTATGGTCACCAAGCCCTAATGAGCGAGATCCAGTTGCTAAGTCAGCAAAATAGTGACTGATTAGTCACCACTACTCGACTACCGGTTCGTTTAACGTATTCACAGTCTATGTGCACTCGTAGTAAGGAAGTTTGACTATTTTTAACAGGATTCGCCGGCGCACAAATAACGACGCTTGTTAGTGCCGTGGGTAGGCGCGTGCGATGGCGGGCGGGGGGGGGGGGGCATTATGACGGCTGCTGGTATCGTACTAATGAAGCTGCCACACGATACAGTCTCGTTCAAAAGCAGGAGTTGCCAGGTAAAGGGGCGCAAAGGGTGATGTTGGAAGAAATGTGTTTTGCATTGGAGTTCGAACTCGACTGGTTGTATTCTAGAAACTACATTGCCGACCAATTTACGAATTTCATTTCTGTCAGTTTGGCATTTTGAGTATTGCACATACTCAAATTGGATACGGTTTCGAGTTAGGATTGTTCAAATTTGTTTGATTATAGTAAAAATAGGCCGCTTTGCTAACGCTTTTTCCAGTCGCGTTGATAGATGAGCTTTTATGATTGATTATCGTTGTCTTAAAAGTACGATTTCTATGAGAAATATTTCTTCCATTCTCCATAAATATTTTTTTTTTTTTTTTTTTAATTTTTTAGATAACAACATATGAATTCAGTGATTTTGAACGTTCCCATAAAGTTTTAATCTAGATCGGAGTAGCCGTTTGCCCAGTCGCGGGTCAAATATCACAAAAATATCGCATTAAAAATCGAAAAAATCGTTAAAGTTCAATATTGAAGAGAAATATTTTTTGGATTGTACCCCAAAAAATTGGAAGATCTATAAACAAATAAATAAATTATAAATAAATTGAATTTAGAGTCTACCCACTCAGTTATATAACTGATTTTCAGTGGGAGACAGTAAATCAAAGCGTGTGTGTGTGCGTGTGCGTGTGCGTGTGCGTGTGTGATCGTCGATTGCGTCGGGGCCTACAGGGTTGGCTTGGTCGCTTTGATTTAAAGTCTCCCACTGAACATCAGTTATATAAATGAGTGGGTAGACTCTAAATACAATTTATTTTATTTATTTATTTATTTATTTATTTATTTATTTATTTATTTATTTATTTATTTATTTATTTATTTATTTATTTATTTATTTATTTATTTATTTATTTATTATTTATTTATTTATTTATTCATTTATTTATTTATTTATTTATTTATTTATTTATTTATTTATTTATTTATTTATTTATTTATTTATAAAGCGACCAAGCCAACCCTGGAGTTCAGAGATTTAGAAGGTCCCCACCAATTTTCATCAAGATCGCATAATGTGTCGTTTTCCCGGTAGAGAGCGAACAAACAGTGGGGAAAACGGAGCTAATTTTTTTTAAGGGTAAGTGAATTTTAAGTCTTCTCTTCGCTCATCCAATAAGATGCGTATGTTAGCGAATATCTCAAACCAGATTAGTATGCAATAGTTCAATGTATGACTGTTTGATTATCTAATCCAAATGGATGGTTATTGAATGAATGTGCGAAAATAAAAAGAGTTCCGAGTACAAATCTGAAGTTCTTTACAACTAGAAAAACACCAAAGTCGTTGTTAGACGAGTGAGCGAGCCTTGTGTTTAGTTCCCGGGAACGTTTGTATCTGAATTGATTGATATCGAAAGTTTCAAGTATTGAGCTTTGAGTTTAGTCGTAATAAGGGCGCGTCAAACTGTGCGGCCATAATGTGTAACTAGCCTAGGGGATGAAGGGACGAAAGAGCCATGCTAGCCATATCCAGCCTTAGGCAAGGGGGAAGGGAGTGGGGGGGTTCTTACACTAGATCGTCGTGGACAAAATTAATGAAGACGATGACTACGACGTGAGAAACCCCCATCCCTCCCATTCCTCCCCCTTCCTATGGCTGGTACTGGCCCTCATGAGTATGTCCTCCTTTCATCTTCTAAGCTAAGGTAACGCATTGTGGCCTTATGGTTGATGAACCTTTACCAACTAAACTCAAAACCCAATCATTTAAACTTTATACCAACCAACTCAAATACATATATGTTCCTGGTTACTCAACACATCGCTAGCTTAGTTGTCTAACAACGACGTTTGCGTTTCCTAGTAGTATCATATTTGAACGTTATTCATAAATATTATTGGATGAGCGAAGCGAAGACTTCAATTTCACCGACCCCCCAAAAAAATTTGCTCGGGTGTTTTTTTTTTTGTTTTTTTTTTTGTTTTTCCGTCTGTTTGTTCGCTCTCTACCGGGCAAACGGCATATCCGATCTTGATGAAAATTTGAGGGGACCTTCGAAATCTCTGAACTTAGACTTGCTACGTTTTTGGGTACAATCAAAGAAATATTTCTCATGAATATCGTACTTTTACGATTTTTTTCGATTTTTAGTGCGATATTTTCGTGACATTTGGGCCGATTCTGACCAAACGGGTGGGGCTACAACGTTTATATTTCACATGGACATTAAGGTAATGGTGATGTATTGCTTTCTGAAAGAAAAAGTTGAAAAAGTTAGCCAGAATATATAGAAATAAAGCTTTTAAAATGAGTTTTTGGATTTTTGTACGATATTTTCGTGCCATTTGGGCCAATTCTGACCAAACGGGTGGGGCTACAACGTTCATATTATACTTGGACATTAAGGTTATGGTGATGTATACCTTTTGAAAGAAAAATTTGAAAAAGCTAGCCAGAATTCATAGAAATAAAGCTTTTAATATAAGTTTTTTACGGTAAATAATACCAATTAACAAGAAACAAAAGAAACTTGAAACAATCACCTACAATGCGTAGGCAGCAAACAAAGCACTTGCAAAAGTAAAGATATCCCACGCAACTTCAAAACTTTAAAAAGCCCTCCTCAAAGGGCGGGGCTTTAGCGTTTTTCCC
>JAMZAV010011370.1:0-20202 GCA_024449915.1 Sweltsa coloradensis | reverse complement strand
GGAAACTATTGAATTGGTGCATGAGCCTGCCTGCTGTTATGCGGATTTTCTGTTGTTCTGTGAAAAAATCATAACGAGGTCGAAGATTTTTTTTAAAATAAATTAAACTAGGAAACACCTAATCCCGCCGCGTTGATAGATAAGCTTTTTAAATTTTTAGTTTGCGTAATATATTCTTTACTTTTGCAAGTGCTTTGTTTTGCTGCCTACGCATTGTAGGTGATTGTTGTCAAGTTTATATTGTTACTTGTCAATTGGTATTATTTACCGTAAAAACTTAATTTAAAAGCTTTATTTCTATGGATTCAACATTTTCACTTTTTCTTTCAAAAGGTACTACATCACCATAACCTTAATGTCCATGTATAATATGAACGATTTAGCTTTACCCGTTTGGTCAGAATTGGCCCAAATGGTACGAAAATATCGCACAAAAAATCGAAAAAATCGTAAAAGTACGATATTCATGAGAAATATTTCTTCGATTGTACCCAAAAACGTGGCAAGTCTAAGTTCAGAGATTTCGAAGGTCCTGTCAATTTCATCCAGATCGCATATGCCGTTTGCCCGGTAGAGAGCGAACAAACAGACAGAAAAACAAAAAACAAAAAAACTCCCGAGCTAAATTTTTTGGGGGGTCGGGGAAATTGAAGTCTTCGCTTCGCTCATCCAATGTTAAAGCATCTAGGTGTTATAGGTCAACGAATTGTTTAAAACTAGGAAGCTTCGCAAACGCTTTTTTAGTCGCGTTGATGGATGAGCTTTTTAATTATAAAATGTTAATATTAATTTATTTAAAATAATAAAAACATATTAACACGGCCCATACAAAGCAATCATTAGGTCTGTTGGATCTTTGATTGTTTGTAACAAGGCTGTGAGTAAGGTAAACAATCTCCTGTGAAGTTTCCATACAAGGCTGTGAGAAAGATCTAAAATCTATATTTTGTGCTATTTGGGCGGATTCTGACCAAACGGGTGGGGCTACAACGTTCATATTTCACACGGACACGAAGGTAAGGGTAATGTATTGAATTTTGAAAGAAAAAGTTGAAAAAGTTAGCCAGAATTAATAGAAATAAAAGTTTTAATATTTAACACCTCAAAAACTCAAATTAAAACCTTATTTTCTATATATTCTGGCTAACTTTTTTAACTTTTTCTTTCAACGTCAATACATCACCATGACCTTAATGTGCATGTGAATATGAACGTTGTAGCCCCACCCGTTTGGTCAGAATCGGCCCAAATGTCACGAAAATAAATCGCACTAAAAATCGAAAAAAAATCGCAAAAGTACGATATTCATGAGAAATATTTCTTCGATTGTACCCAAAAACGTGGCAAGTCTAAGTTCAGAGAAAACGAAGGTCGTGTCAAATTTTCATCAAGATCGCATATGCCGTTTGCCCGGTAGAGAGCGAACAAACAGACGGAAAAAAAAACAAAAAAAAACAACCGAGCTAAATTTTTTGGGGGGTCGGTGAAATTGAAGTCTTCGCTTCGCTCATCCAAAAAGAAAAAAAAACGTAATATTTCGATTTTCATGAGAAATAATTTTTCGATTGCGCTCAAGTTTCACAAGAATTTTTTAATTTATAAAATTAAGGTTCTGTGTAAAAAATCATTAAAATCGGATAAAGCATGTATGTGATTTTTTTTTAAATCGAAAAATCGTAAAATTGCGATTTTCTTAAGAAATAATTTTGCGATTGCGCTCAAAAACGTGGCAGTTCTAAGTTCAGAGATTTCGAAGGCCTCCAGAAAATTTCATCGCAATTGGAGTATTGGTTTAGCCGGAATCGTGTTGACAAACACAAAAATACAGAGAAAAAAAGAAAAAAAACAATCCGGATTTTTTTCTTCAGTGTAGTAGAATGGAATCTGCGCTTCGCTCGCTACGCTCGCCACGCTCATCCAATTAGAAAAAAGAACTTGATGAACTACGTTTAATTAATATTGCGAATTCTATTTTGCCAAGCTTTTCAGGGATGCTGTTACGGGACACTGTACGTTTATGAATTAAGAATGCGCAAATGTGGAAGGGTATAGAATGACCTTGGCCCTTTTTTAGATCTTATTTATTTTGAGTGTGTAAGGTTTGGCTGTATTTTTACAAGTTTTTGTTATGTGTGTGTTAAAACCCTCTCGCTACTGGTGTCCTCTATAGTGGACATCAACTTCAAAATTTATATCCGGGTAAATGAAAGTTTTTTTAATTTGACCCCTTTTTTCAAAAAAATTTCCCGAGCATTAATAATAAATACTTTTTTTCCCCATCCTGATTGGACAAAAGTGCTGTTTTAGAGAAAATCCAAAATCCAAATCTGCAAAAAAGGCTAAAATGGGAGAATTTGGTTTTTCCGGAACGTAATATATTTCTAGTATTGCTACCATTTGAGATACAAAAAATGTAAGATATGCAAAAAATTCAGAAAAAAATCTTGTTTTAGGAATGTACATCAAATTTACATATTTACTTAAAATAAAGCTTTGATTCATAATCCAAAATTTCCCAAAATTCCTTAAAAAACAGGAAAAAAAATATTTGAAAAACACAAAAAATCATTTAAAAAAATTAGTATTTTGAAATGATTGATTAAAATAACCTAATTTTGAAAACAAAAATCTGGTAGTGAAAGGGTTAAGAATACCAAGGAGAAAACTGGAATGAAGTGGAAAGTCAACATAATTCTAGGTCTGTTAAAAACAAATCAAAATTATTTTAGTGGCATCAGCCTCTCATCAGCTCCAATGTTCCTATTTTGTAAATAAGTTTTTTTTAACTGAATAGGATAGACTTCATTATATATTTAATTTTCCTTTAGGTACATCCTAGTTCGCCGCGTTGTTGGATGAGCGTAATTGGTGCATTGAGCTGCCATGTGTTTTGCGGATTTTCTGTTGTTCTGTGAATAAATCATTACTAAGTTGATTTTTTTAAAATTTAATAAAATTAATAAAAAATTAACTTAAATTTTGTAAATTTTAATTAATAGTAATTTAAAAAAAGAAAAGATCGTAAAATTGCAATTTTCATAAGAAATAATTATTCGATTGCGCTCAAATTTAACACGAATATATTAATTTATTAAATTAAAATTCTGTGAAAAAAATCATCACAATAGGATAAAGCATGTAGGTGTTATAAGTCAAAGAACTGTTAAAAAAAAAAAAAAACGTAAAATTTTGATATTCATGACAAATAATTTTTCGATTGCGCTCAAATTTCACACGAATATCTTAATTCATAAAATTAAGGTTCTGTGAAAAAATCATTAAAATCGAATAAAGCATGTAGGTGTTATAAGTCGAAGAAATTTTTTAAAAATCGAAAAAAATCGTAAAATTGCGATTTTCATGAAAAATAATTTTCCGATTGCGCTCAAAAACGTGGCAGTTCTAAGTTTAGAGATTTCGAAGGCCTCCAGAAAATTTATCGCAATTGGAGTATCGGTTTAGCCGGAATCGTGCTGACAAACACACAAAAATACAGAAAAAAGAAAAAAAAAAATACATTCATGATTTTTTTTTTCTCCAGTGTAGTGAAATGGAATCTTCGCTTCGCTCATCCAATATCTTTAGTATTAAGAATTGACGACATCCATATTTGTACATAATATACCTTGTATGAATCAACGGATTAATAAGAACTTGAAATAATAAAAGTTATCAAAAAACAGGCAAGATTTCCCACACTCGCATAAAAAATTTACCCAAAAGTTGCACCCATTTTTTCAAGTACATATTGCAGTATGGCTTTCAAACCATATTAAAATTTTCTTTAAAATTGTCTTCCAAGTATACAAACATTTTCTTAAATCAAAACTTATATACATGTTATGGTGTACATGTCCATGTATTATCCTAGCATCCACACTGGTGCGTCACCACGAAGGGTTGCAGTATTGGGGAGTAGGTATGTTATGGTGTAGTTGTCCATGTATTATCCTAGCATCCACACTGGTATTTCCACTTCTGGTATGGGGATTATGTGATACGTTTATTTCTACAACCAAAACAATTTGAAGTGTTAGGAAATTGGTTCTGTTTTACGCAAACCTATATGTCAATGCAAACAGTTGTCAATAATGTTTGTGGTTTCATTCAGTGGTTAATTTGGGGGCGGACGCGTCCAACCATTTTTGAAATTTTATACTAGTCAATACAATTACAATGTTGTAACACACAATACCATTTGGATTAGCGTAGCGGAAGATTCCATTCTAAGACACTGGAAAAAAATTCCGGAATGTTTCTTTTCTTTCTGTATTATTGTGTCTGTTAGCACGATTCCGGCTAACCGATGAACCAATTGCGATAAAATATTATGGAGGCCTTCGAAATCTCTGAACCAAGAACTGCCACGTTTTTTGAGCGAAATCGAAAAATTATTTGTCGTGAAAATCTTAATTTTTACGCTTTTTTTCGTTTATAAAAAATTACGCTCATCCAACAACACGCCTGAAAAGCGTTTGCGAAGCTTCCTAGTTACAAAAATGATATGTATGAGTTGTAAAAGTTTCTTCCATAATTTAAAGAAAATATTTTAAAACATGTTTTTAGTCAAAAAAATAGTGTCTTTCCCAAAGTCCATTTTTTGTCGACTTTGGCTTTGTGACTTATTTTTTTGACACAATGCAATTTGTTTCATCTTTGTACTATTTTTGCAGGGTCAACTATATAATCTGTGGCTAATTTTTTCTCATAAAAAAATAGGCCTAGTTAATTACGATGAAGTCATTTCCCATTTTCACCTTATTTTGTTATTAAGTCAGTTGAAAATTCTAGCATCTTTGATTGATACCTTAAATGATTTTTTTTTATCAGCAGCAGTTATTTTTTTAAAATTATTATTATTTTATTATTATTATTATTATTTTATTAGTAAATGATAGCAATTGTAATAAAAGTATGCCCCGACGGGGGATCGAACCCAGAACCTCTGGCTTAACGCGCCATAGCTCTGCCAATTGAGCTACCGAGACATAATACCACTGTCTCCTAGATGTTCGTCGTGGCTCCTCGTTCCCTGCCTGTCCACGCAACAGGTTTTGATTGTTGAAGACAATTCGCACTTTTTTCCCACAGCGCTAGTTACCGTCTCCAAGAGCTTTCTTTTGTTTTCGTTGTTTACATACGATCTGCATACGATTAAAATGTCATCATGCCAGAGTTGAGCTGTATTTTTCTTCATAATGGCAATGGTGTGTGCAAGAAGTTGTAAGATACCGGGATGCCATTATCTAAAACAAGCAGGCCTTTCTTTGCATCTACAGGGAAATAAGGAAATTGTGCCACCCAGGCCCCCCCCCAGACTCCCCCTTATCACGCGCCACTGCTTTATGGAAAGTAATATTGTTTAGCTCGTGGCCTAGTCAAGACTAGGGTCCGAGTAGGCTACCTAAGCCTATTGATTTTTAATATGATTAGGAATAGGAGGCATAGGTCCTACAGATAAAATTAACATGCCTATTAGCCCTTGCCTTATATCAAACAACTAAGTTATCAATATCTACTTTTTGTTTAATTACCAGCATAATATAACTAGACAAATTTGTATATTACTATTCTGCAAAACCCTGATGTTGATGTACGTATACAAAATACGATCTAAAACATTCAATTTAGTTGGATTCAAAAGTAAAATACATGGGAGATGACATTCAATGTGATAATAACATCAAAAACAAAAGAAAGCTCTTGGGACGGTAACTAGTGCTTTGGACAACAATTAACACTGTGGCGTGGACAGGCAGGGAAAGAGGAGCCACGACGACATCTAGGAGGCAGTGCATAAGACACACCTTCATTAAACTGCTATTTGTTTTGACTGTTGACATCCATGATAATAATCGAACAGAAGACTGCAATGTAGGCTAGCTGTCATTACTGAAAGAACACATGGAAAATTATTATTATTATTTATTTAACGTCTATCCTATTCAGTTATAAAAAACTGATTTACAAAGGAGGACCAAGCAATGCTCGACCACTTTGCCTGCATTGGTGCATTGGTTGACAAAACATGATGCCACTAGGGTTTTAACGAGTTGAAAACCCCCCGGAAAAATTGGGGAAAACCCCGCATTTTTGTTTTTTTTTTCCCCAAGAGTAAGGAAATTTGGTATTTTAGGGAAAAATAAAATAAAAAACACTTTTTGGAGTGAATTAAAAATAATAATGTTTAAATTCATCAAATGTTTCAAAAATAACTTTATTCGGGCATTAATTTTTTAACATAGACATACTTATTTTGATTGATCCCGAATTTCTCGGTAACAAAATGTACGTGACATTAAAGGATAGGTCTAGGTAGGTCTAATATATATTGAAAATTAAAACTGTTTAATGAAATTATTGTTCATTCATCATGAGTTATATGACTATTTCCATCACTTTCATTTGCCATTTTCATGGTAACTGAGGCTGACTGACGCGTTTGACATATCGTCAATATCTGAATCGCCATCAGTCCCGTCACTGTCTGTGGGGTTTTCCTGTATGCACGAGCACCTGCATGGCCCATTAGATGGCTTTTTATGGCCACTAACTTTTGCACTCTTGCAGCCGTTAGCCGTTACGGGACTTGGTGTGTAGGCCTATTGCACCAAAAATTGACCAGCTGCGTTCCGACGCTGCTGATGATGATGGCGGCAAACTCATCAACCTAGATGCAATGGATGATAATGGCTGTGCAGTGCACAAGCCTTGCCACCATATCAGTGATGGTGTGCACTTTGCCGTCTCCCACATGGCAGGCCTTGACCAGAATACCTGTCTATAGTTACTTAACCCTCCGTCACTCGCGCGGAATTTCTTAACACCATCCCTCGCGTGGGATTTTCTCAAACCCCAAATTATTTTGGGCTGTAATAAGTGCAGTAGGATGTTTTGGGTATTTCTTTCTGTGGTCATATGATTTGCGGAACTACTATGTAGGTGGTTGTTACTGGGAGGATAGTGAAATAAAATGCCAATGAACCTTTTTGCATGAAATATTTTTTTATTGTATTTTTCAGATTTAAAAAATGGACATTTTCAAAATATTAAAAAAAAGGTGTCAAAATAATGCAATTTTAAGTTTTGTTTCACTTTTTTATAATAAACATGAACCAGTTAGTAAATTGCAAGAAGAATTTTTCCAAAATTCCTAAATTTAAGCCAAAATAGCATTGAGTTTCCCTATGCTGTTACTGTAACGTGATCACTCGCGCGGGGTTTCAGTAACCCCTGCCAAGTTCAGACCGCATATAACGACACTTAAAGCCCTAATGATTAGAGGGTTACAAATTTCGCTAACAGATAGAGTAACTTGAAGGTACTGAGAATCTAGAGTCAGTAGAACAGTCCGATGCAGAGAAACAGAGTTGAATGTAGACTCTGGGGGTTTGTAGAACCCCACGCGAGTGACGGAGGGTTAAATGAGTGTAGTAAGTTCCATGTTTCAACCAAGAATCTAGTTTTTTTTTGTGTAGTATAAATAGTTACTATAGCGACAAGCGAGTGGATTTTCATACCGTGTTGCCTTTGTACAAGAGTAGGCTTACAATACAATGTACTATAATTAATTGTACACATGTCCCTGAATAGAAAGTTTCTTTTGTTTCATGAAAAACATAACTTGAATTTTGAGTTTTGGTTCAAAAATGAATTTTTCCCAAAATGCCCGTTTTTTTTCTTTTTTAAGAAAAACGGTTTTTTCCCACGCAAACAAAAAAGTGGAAATTTTAAAACCCTAGATGCCACACAAGACCAAATTAATCAAGAGCTGCGTACTCCCGACCCCTGTCCTACAAAATAAAGCGATTTTCAACTTATCCCTTAGAGCATAAACTGCCAATTCAAATATGTAATATTGCTATAAAATAGTTTATAGTAGAGATGGACCAATTTCAATACCGATATTGAGAATCGGCCAATACTAGTGGTATCGGAATATTTTTCTGATACCTCAATCGACACAATCTCTTCAATTCCAGTCCAGCTATTTCACATCTATTGATCAAAAGATCACTAGATATATCAATCGTTATACAAGTGAACTCCCATGTCCTAATTACAGGCTGTTATTACTTTTTAGATCTTTCTGGAGGGAATTCTAAATAAATAAGTATCGGAATCGGTTCACAGGAAAAGTGGAATTGGTTTGTGTATCGGTATTGGCAAATTCTGGTATTGGTCCATCTCTAGTTTTTAGTATATACCATACCAGGTTCTGTTTAGCTAGCTAGAATAAATTGCAAATATTGCAAATTTGATTTTGCCAACTTGTATGAATACAGTCTCGAGTAGATGTACCGGTATTTATAGTGCACAAATGTACAAGGGTACATAAGCTTTTTTACTATCTACTTACAGGTTTTTGTATGCCTGGGATCATTACCGTACTTCAATTTCAATTTGCTTAAAGGGGAAAAAACCCCAAAAAAAAATTTTTTTAACTGATCTATAGCACAATTTTACCTAAATGACTTTTAAAAAAATTATATCTTGTTACTTGTTTTAAACACAAATTTTTTTAAATTTTTTTTGATCCGAAATTGGTAAAAATTGGTTTTTGGGAAAATTTTTCCCTAAATGGGCTTTAACCTGCTTCTTTTTGGGCCACTAGATATAGAGAAGTACCAAAATCTAAAACCCCCTTTATAAATTGGTTTTGAAACTTTCCCCAAAATCCCCCAAAACCGCAAAAATTGCATTCCAAAACCCCACCCCATTTGGAATGCATTTTTGACCGAACTATTGCCCAAATTACAAAACAAATATAGAAATTTTACAGAAAAGGCTGTCGAGTACCTACGTAAATAAGGGCCCAGTATTTTTTTTGGGTCAAAATCCTCCCAAGGGTCACGGGAAAAAAGATCGTCCCCATGTTATTTGTTAGGGGATTTTGCCCATGGGACCCAGCTCGAAAAAAGTCATGTTTGACAATTTTTGGGGGGTCATGGTGGGGCCCCCAAAATTTTTTTGTTTTAATTTCTAAAATTTTTACTAGTTTGCCTGAATGAATAATTTTTTTAGTTTAGCGTTTAAAAACCCCCTTTTAACCCCTTTGTTAAAATTTTAATTTTTTTTTAAAATAGTTTCTATAAAACCCTTAAATTGGGTTCGTCAAAATTTTAACCCAATTTCCTGCATAAAATATTTTTCATTTACTCGCATGAAAATTTGCCAAAACACTTACCATGTTGAATCCCAGTTTTCCCCATTTACACCCAAGTAAGAACATCGGGGATGGTCACAAAATCGGGCATGGTCAATTTTTAAAGGGGTTAAACCTAAAAGGGATAGGAAACAAAAGCTTTTTCCATCCCCAAGGGTCAGACTTATTGGGTTTGGGCCCCTCTAAGGCATACCCTCTTGGGAAACCACGGCCGTTGGAAAAGGGGTGTGCAGATCGCCCAAAATTGCCTCGATAGAAAACGATCCCAGCATTGTCACCCTTTGCCATTGGGAGAAAAATGTAATGTCCCCGGGAACAAGCTGCAAAACCATAGGAAAAAATTTCAAATCCGGAAAAACCCCACCAAAAAATTTTGGAGCAAATAAAAGACATTTTTAGAATGTTATTTTCACGGGGGCCCCGCATGGAGCAAAAAAGTACCTTCATGGCGTCCCAAGATGGCCGCCAAAAAATTCTTAAAATTGCTTTTACTCAGAAAAAACTCAGATTTTTGGATAAACTAGGTTTGTTTTTTTTCGGTTTTTAAGCTCTGCAAAAATGACAATAAAATTCTACCGTAAATACAAAAAGTTTTAACTATATTTTATAATTATTACATTGTATTGCAATTATAGCAAAATTTTTGGGAAAAATATAATATTTATACGTAGAATTTTCTAGATTTCATGAAATTTTCAGACTATACTAAAATAACGCCAATAAATCCAAAATTTTAAGTCCCGAAACGAAATTCCTGAAACTTTTTTATTAATTAATTAATGAAATTAAGCATTAATTAAATCCCAATAAAAAGTTTATTTTCACGAACCAAAGTCACGTAGTGCAACACACAAGAACAATATGACCACAATGAACCAAAAAATATTAGTTCTAAAAATTTATTCCTATCACTTTCCTATTAATTCAATTAATTAAAAATAATGACAATAATCTCAATTTATTTTGTAAAATGAACGCAATGTGGTCGACCTTGGTATCATTTTAGTTAAATTATCCCACTTTTGACATATGTATTGTTATGTATACCTAAAACTCGATCGATCGTCGTAAAAATATACTACTTTACTGACATAATGCCAATGAATCCTAATTGTCATGTCCCGAAACAAAATTTCTATAACTTACCGATTAATTAAGAAATTAAATGAAGAATTACTTATATCTCAATAATTGTTATTGTCACTCAATTTACACATACAAAACGCCAACAGTAGAGTATAATTTTAAAAATTAATGAATTAATTAAATTAATTGATGTAATCACCATGTGTTGTGTAAAATTATCATAGCCACACGGGGAACCATTTGCATGCTTATTTTACAGGAAAATAAATTTGTGGGAAATTCAATTAACAGAAAAGTAGCATGAACTTAAATTTTTGGGATTATTAATTTTAAAATTATACTTGCATTGTTTATATTTGATACTAGTGTTGGCATTTTGTATGTGTTAATTGAGTGACAAACAACAATTTTTGAGATATAAGTAATTCTTCAGTTAATTTTTTAATTAATCGGTAAGTTATAGAAATTTGTTTCGGGACATGACATTTCGGATTCATTGGCATTATGTCAGTAAAGTAGTATATTTTATGACGATCGATCGAGTTTTAGGTATACATAACAATACATATGTCAAAAGTGGGATAATTTAACTAAAATGTAATTAATTGGTGATTAATTAATTTAATCAATTAATTTTTTCATTACATTTATTCGTCTTAAAACTAGCTTTAAAATGATACCAAGGTCGACCACATTGTGTTAATTTTACAAAATAAATTGAGATTATTGTCATTATTTTTAATTAATTTAATTAATTGAATTAATAGGAAAGTGATTGGGATTAATTTTTGGAACTAATATTTTTTTGGTTCATTGTGGTCATATTGTTCTTGTGTGATACACAACGTGACTTTGGTACGTGAATAAGAAACTTTTAATTGGGATTTAATTAATGCTTAATTTCATTAATTAATTAATCAAAAAGTTACAAGAATTTCGTTTCAGGACTTAAAATTTTGGATTTATTGGCGTTATTTTAGTATAGTCTGAAAATTTTATGACAATCTAGCGAATTCTACGTATAAATAATTATATATTTACCAAAAAGTGCTATAATTGTAATACATTGTAATAATATAAATATAATTAAAACTATTGTATTTACGATAAATTCTTACTTTGGTACGTGAATAAGAAACTTTTAATTGGGATTTAATTAATGCTTAATTTCATTAATTAATTAATCAAAAAGTTACAAGAATTCGTTTCAGGACTTAAAAATTTTGGATTTATTGGCGTTATTTAGTATAGTCTGAAAATTTTATGACAATCTAGCGAATTCTACGTATAAATAATTATATATTTACCAAAAAGTGCTATAATTGTAATACATTGTAATAATATAAATATAATTAAAACTATTGTATTTACGATAAAATTTCTAAGACATTTTTTGTAGAGTATCAAAAACCGAATAAAACAATACCTGGTTTATCCCAATCTGATGATATTTTCTTGAGTTACAGCAATTTTAAGAATTATTTTGCGGCCATCTTGTGGACGCCATGACAGGTGACTTATTTGCTACCATGCGTGTCCCCCGTGAAAATAACATTCTAAAATACGTCTTTTATCTGCTCCTAGATTTTGGTGCTGGTTTCCGGATTTGAAACGTTTTTACGCTTGTTCCACGGACTATAAATAACAAGTGTGGTAAAGAAAAGAATTGACGCAAAGGTTGCTTTTAATGATTTTTGTACCGAAACAGTTATAAACAGCTAAAATGCCATTTAATCTTTTCAATGTATTAAAGTACTTTACGTTTATGTAGGCCTACCAGTATTATGGGCATATTTACAAAATAAAATATGTAGATGGAATTTAGAGACAAATTAATTGAAATACTGACTAATAAAAACATCATAGAAAAGAAAACCGGGACATTTGGACGTCCCGGGTAGTGTCTCTTGGGACCCAGTGACAGCTACCTGAAAATCAGGACTGCTCCCAAACACCCAACACTTGCTTTTTGTACACATTCTAGAGACTTCTAGAGGCCAAGTATCTATAACCACTAATTATCAATCCAGAAATTTAAAAAATCCATCTTAGCCAGGTATCGAACCCGGGTCTCCCGATTGCCGGTCCCCTAAGCTGCCGAGTCAGTTAACTTAATAACTTCTGGATTGTTTGTGTACTTTTATCTCAATAGATTGGAACATCACTGAAACAATTCTGCTGCCTTTTAACTGACCAACTAAACATTATAATAATATTTTATGTTATATCTAACACAGGTATAAGATAGGGTTTATTTGTAATTTTGCTAATTGGGAAACACTCCCATCTCAGATGTACTACTTGATTTTTGATTATATAGCTTTATTAATTAGTAATTACATTTAATATAGGCTAAGGCCTAAAAGACTTACTAGTACCAATAGTCCAGAATAAGGCCGAACCTAAATACCTATGTCTACCCACCTAGCTTTCAGGTTGAAATGTATTAAAACAAACATATTATGCTTAAGCATGCATACATAAGGTAGTAAGGGACTTTACTTAAAATAGTGAAAAAATATAGATTCATAAGTTATATTCAGGACAAACAGTGTAGGCCTAAGTGTAAAAAAAATCCTGAAAATTATTTTGAGCATGTAACTTCAAGTAAAATTAGAATGAGCCTTGAGTATATAGTGTACAATATTAGTCAAAGTTAGGGGACAATATTGGCTATAAAAATACTTTTTCTAAGACTGAGTTTGGATTTCCACTTCTCTCTGTTTGGCTCTCACTCTTTCTTAGGCTGTACTTACATCCAATTACTAATTAGCATTCATAAATAAACATTGGTAATTATGTTGAAGTTTCTATATGCTCTTACATCCACTTTCACGAATTAGTCAAACTCGGTAATAGAAGCAAAGAGCGTTTGCCTTCTGCGCACGCACCACTTTATCAACTTCGACAAATTTGTGAAAAGTTGGATTCACCTCAACTTTTGCCACGGCGCACGGCGCACATAGCGTTATTTGAAAGAATCCAATGGAGACGACTACACAGTTTCAACTCATGACGTAAGTTAATTCCTGAACACTAATTGGATGTAAACGCGGCTTTATACCTACATCTAGAAATCTTTGTAATCTGTCGATATAATGCACATTTGTTGGTCTGCACACACACAGACACACAAGAATAAAATATTTTTTTAACAAATTTATACACAAAGACCCTAGGCCTATTATTTAATTAATTAAAATGGAACTTGACTAATTGTTAACAAAAATTAATATTTTTGCATGATTACAAATCGCACCCCAGTTGTACTATGCCATTCAATTTTCAATTTACAGTGCAACCTAAAAGCAAGTGTAACTGCTCATTTCTGTCCAAGTCTTGTCTTTATTTTCAATTTAAGAAATCGAGAAACTATGTTTCAGGTAGAAGTAGCAAAGAACCAATTCACGACGTTCAAGTCGATCATGACCTGAAAATGAAAAACAGTATATTTTAAAGATTGGTCTAGGCTACTGTATGTTTTTCTACATTTATTTTATTTTATGTTTATCCTAATTAGTAATAAAAACTGTTTACAAATGCGACATTAAATATGTAGGCCTATGGAAGTTTGCAAAAAGAAAACAACAATTCAAGGCCTTATGAAACTTTTTCAACTATTTATACTCCAGTGCTTTTCAAAGTCTGGGTTGCATCTCAAACTTGGGATGAGGACTTGCATTTGGGATGTGCAGAAAATTCGGTATTGAAAGAGAGAGTATTAATAGTGTAAAATTGCAAAGCATGCAGCTTGCTCTGTTGTTCTGTTTGCGAAGCTCGTAGCCAGATTCAACAGTTGTGGTCTTTTGAAGTCGCAGTGCGTTACATCTTAATTCTGGATGGTCAGGTAGAAAAGTACCCACAGCAGTTGAGTTCCATAACATTACTAACAATAAACAAAGACACGTATACCTATTGTAGTTATAGGCAATTGAACTCTTGTTAACTTCGGAAATGTATATCAACCAAATATTCATCTGAACAAGTTCAACAACCCTGCAAAATCAAGGGGGGCAAGACTATCGTTCCCCCCCCCTCAACCCTCAATATCAAACAAGAGCATCATTGAATTTTGCACAGAAAATATAATGATCGATTATAAAAAGTTCCCGCTATGGAAAAAAAATGTACGAGATAATTATTTTCACATCACATTTAAGTAGTTCTTTGAACATACTCTTAACAAAATGGGTTATTTTCTGCGGCGCAGGACCCCTGGGGTGGGGTCGAGATGACCATTACTTCGATTTTCTCGGAAAGCACAGCTGTTACAAAGGCGGCACGACGGGCTAGCGAATGTGTTCAGGAAATGCTTAGAGCACTAGAAGGATTAAACTAGGTAATAGGCTAATAACCTTCTTAATATGTCGGCTTGTATTTGTGAAGAAATACAAATATCCATTTTCAGTTATAACTTATGGAAATTATAAATTACTTGAAAAAAAATCTTGAATGGGCTAAATGTTTGCTGTGACTTGTGAAAGACGTTCTGTTATCCGTCAATTCTTCTATTTATTGCCCAGTAGATGGCAGATGCACAGTGTCAGACCTGCCCAAAAGGCCTCCCACAGGACTTTTGTGAAGTGTGTTGACTACAGATCGGGATGCATTTTGAGTTTCACTTTACCTCTGGTCTAGTCAACAAGTCATAGTTGTTCTATTGAAGTGAAGTGAAGTGTAGGTGTGCGTAGGTGGCTTTGACATCAATGAACTTTGTACAGAATTCGTGCACAAGACATCGGAACGTGCAAAGGTGTTTGGGTGTTAAAAATCGTTATCTGGAACCCGCGTAACTCCGAAAAACCTATTTCATTTCATTTATTTTTATTTGTGCCATTTACAATTTGATTTACAATTACACATTCCTTTTTTTTCTTTTACCTTGCTATCTACTGACATATAAAATTATTTTATTTTGTGTGTATAGTCCCATGGCTATGGCTATATTCGTATGAGTGAGCAATCCATTGTGGTTAGACTAACTGGAATTCATATGTAATAGCTTCTACCATTGCAAAACTTTTTTATGTAATTCTTTAAAATAGGCCTATGTACAGTGCTCAAAATTAGGAATTTAAGACAGCAGCCTGGCTGCTGGCTGCTGTCTTTAAGTTTTTGGCAGTCCTGTTAAGAATTGAGTAGCCGTATATACGGGTGCAAATAGTGCATTTTGGGTGCAATAAATACATGCCTAAGTAAAATTAGTTTCAAAGAATGGGGAGCTACCATTAAGTTAGCTCCCCCATTATTTTTAATTTAAGTCAAAATGGGAGGGGGTGCAAAAATTAAAAAAAGGGTGCAAAATGGTGCATTTTGGGTGCAATAAGTACAAGTAAGTTTTGTTTGATATTTAGTATATATAGTGCCAACATTTAAGAAAGGGGACAGGAAGAAGTGTAAAAATTATAGAGGAATAACGCTGATGAGCCAGTGTGCAAAGATATACGAGAAAATACTAGATCGAAGACTGCGACAACAAGTAGAGCCAAGTTTGAGAGAGGAACAATATGGGTTTAGAGCTGGCCGCTCAACCATAGATCTCATATTTGCGCTCAGACAAATAATGGAAAAAAAGTGGGAAAAGGGAGAAGAAATGTTCATGGTATTCTTGGATGTAGAAAAAGCATATGACAGTGTCCCAAGAGCAAAAGCTTGGGAATGCTTAAAAGATGCAGAAGTAGAACAGAGTCTAATAACAAGAATTCAAAGCACATATGTCACAACAAAGAGCTGTGTTCAAACACCATTTGGTAGAACTACTTGGTTTGAAATAAACGGTGGGCTACGGCAAGGTAGTGTGATGTCACCTACATTATTTACCGTTGTTATGGATAACATACTGCGTAAAGTTGAACCCACAGAAAGTGAAACGTCTAAAACTATGATATTTGCAGATGATATAGTGAGATGGGGAGATACCATTGAAGAAGTACAGAAGAGCGTAGATAGATGGAATGAGGAAACACTGAAGTTTAACATGAAAATAAGCATTGAAAAGAGTGAAACATTAATAGTAACGAAGAAAAGTAAACAAAATCAAAAGAAGATAATACTACGGGGTGAAGAGCTGGCCATTGCAGAAGCATTTAAATACCTCGGAAGTATACTAACAAAGGACGCAAAAATAGATGCTGAAATATCAAGGAGAATTATATTAGCAGACAAATTTTACCAAAGTGTACGTAAACTATTATGGAAAGAAGAAATATCATCCAGGTGCAAGATGGTATTGTACAAAATGTATTTCCTCCCAATAATATCATATGCATCCGTGACATGGACAATAGGAGGAAAGGAAGACAGCAGATTACAAGCAGCAGAGATGAAATTTTTAAGAAGTTCTGTAGCCTTAACAAAAATAGACAAGGTAAGGAGCAAAACAATAAGAAACAAACTAGGAGTGGAAAGTTTACGAAATAAAATAGGAAAAGAAAGACTTGGATGGTATGGGCACGTACGAAGAATGAAACAAGATAGAATACCAAGAAGAGAATTTGAACACACATGGGGGGGAGTAAGAAGAGTTGGACGCCCAAGAGATAGATGGAGGGACCAAATAAAATGGAACATTGAAGAAAGAGGAAAATCATGGGAAAGAATTAATGAAGAAAGACTCTGGGAGGATAGAAAGAAATGGAGAGAACTGGTAGAAATGCCTGTCATAGAAGACATCGAAGTAGATGAGGAGGTGTTGAGCCTGGCTAGCAAACACTGAAAGTCCACAGCCCGAGAAATTGGTGATACGTCACCCCCCGACCTGACTTATGTTGGAACCGGGTGTTTGATTATTATTATTTAGTTTAGCAAACTTAATGGATCCCAAGCGGGTGCGTTTTGAAACAACCTCAGCTCAAGTATACTCGACAGCCGCACAGAAAAGGTTATATAAAGAAAACTATGTTAAACAATATTTTGGCAACTATTCCGTCGTCTTCCATGGATTTATTGACAGTTGACCTCACCTACTCTAAAAGTTTTATCATTATTTTAGTATATAGCTGATGTACATAAGTTTGGGAGCACATACTTGCGATAACAAGTACAGTAAGTGCCTCTTTCAAGTATTAGACCGGGCGGCTAATATTTGCTCGTATCTGTATTGAGGTTAACTGGTTACATGACATAGGGTACCTAGTGAGGTCATTTAGCAGAAGAATAGTGCAAAATGGTATACCAATTTTTTGTTCACCAGTCAAATTTCAAACTGCTGTAGCACCCAAACTAATAGGCCTTTGCGCTCATGTATAAATACATCTTATAGAGGCCTATTGCCTACTGATCAAACCATTTACCGTACATGATTGAAACTAAATCCGACAAAAAATGTCAGAAAACTATTCTTATAAGGTCAGCTTACAGGTCATTGAACTCCTAAGTTTAAATCAGCTTCCAAATCTGGGACTCAATAATATCTACAAATAGAAGAATAGTTACTGTATTAGTACCTGTGATCTTCGTGCAATTCATGAGAACATAGAGTCATGAAGAGTTTCGATTTCCTCCTCTCTCTGTTTGGCTCTCACTTGCTCTTTCTTATACATCTCGTAATCTTCGTCATCTGTCGGCAGCTCGTGCCGGCACAACGGACATGTGTTAGTCTGCACACATAACAAAGAATATAAAACACTTTATTTACTACAAATTACACACAAATTAATTTTTGTTGTTTTGAGTCGCATGAAGTGTAACACAGAGTAGATGCGTAATGATTGTCTCAGATTTCAAAAAGCTATTGACTAAGAAGAATATGGGTTCGATGGGGAGAGTCGACCATAGACGCGATATTTGTACTTCGACAAGCTATGGAGAAAAGTTGGGAGATGGGTAGAAAAATGAGTATGGTCTTCCTAGACATCGAAAAGGCGTATGATAGTGTGCCAAGGAGCAGAGTTGGGAGTAACTTAACGAAAGTAACGCGTTATATTTTTAGTAACTTTTAGGGTAACGCGTTACTTTTACAAAATCGGCAACTTTTTAAAGTAACTGATAGTTATTTTCGGTAACTTTCAATAAACGTTAAGTTGAAAGTTACTTTTGTTTTGCAGCCTGTACTTCGTCAAATAAACATCGCATTCATTAGAATAGGCCTATATCTAGCCTTTTTTTCAAGAAAATCTCGCATCAGCTGTCCTGTAGGGACGGCATCCCGCCCCCCCCTCACACGTATTGTGGTAGTGCTAGGCATTGATGGTCATCCTAGCATCACGTGCGGCAGCGAGATTGCTTTTTTTGGTGACTTTTTTGTTTCAATTGCAAATTTGCAGCCAGAGTTTCCTCAGCCTTTAAGGCGCATGTAGTGCGTTATACGCTCGTTATGCCTCAATAATATTCATCTTTATAAAGCGTTGTGGGTTCGATTCAGTGTTTTGTAAAAGTTGAATCTATAAGCAGGATAGTGCAAATGGCCTGTTTACAGTCAATTTATGTAAATTCACATTAAAGTCAGAATCATCACGACATTACCGGAATACATTATTGAATTCCATTTCATATTGATTTTAATTTATAATAATGAGTTTCCTAAAGTTTTTTACTTTCGATCAAATTATCATTCTTCCTCGAACGCCGCAAAACAAACTTTTACAAATTTACTTTTTATGGTAACTTAACTTCCAGTTACTTTATTTTTGGACTAACTTTAACTTTAACTAATTACTTTTTAAGTCCACTAACTTAACTTTAAAAAGTTACTATTTTTGACTAACTTCCCCAACTCGCAAGGAAGGTAGTGTGGAAAGCTTAGAAAAAAAGGAGTTGACAAAGGACTGATAGACAGGGTTAGAAGTATGTGAAAGCTGTGTAAAAACACAGTTTAGGATGTCAGGGCGGTTCCAAATAACATAAGGGCTGAGGCAGGGAAGTGTGCTGTCACCACTGCTATTTATAATAGTAATGGATGACATATACACAACAAGGTAAAGATGGAGGAAACGGAGGAGGTAGAGGTTATGCTGTTTGCCGATGATTTCGTGGCGTGGTCAGAGTATGAGGAGGTACTCCAGAGATACACAGACCTCTGGAAGAGGCACATTGAAGAGGCCGGCATGAAGATAAGCGTGAGCAAGAGCAAGGTTGTTACTATGCCAGGAGAAGGAGACGTCAGGAACTATCAACAACAGAATACAAAAGGCCAGTAACTTCTACCAGTGTGTAAAAGGCCTGGTGTGGGATAGGGAAATACCCATACAGTGCAAGATGACACTATACAAGACCTACTTCATACCGATCCTCACATATGCGGCAGAAACCTGGACTATGGGTGATAGGGAAGAAAGCCAAATAAGGCGGCGGAGATGAGATTCCTGAGGAGCACAGTGGGCAAGACAAGAAGAGATAGAGTTAAAAATACGAACATCAGAGATGCTTGGTGTCATGTTCAAACTTGTAGTTTTAGCCACCTTGGATTTGATTAGGTATACCTGTGGAGAGTTTGTAGAGGGACCTTGGAATGGCGGAATAAATAGACCTGACAGTACTAAATGAATACATCTTTTATCTCCATCTATCCTCAATCATATTACATATTTTCATACATAACAATGGCGACGAGTATCGGATATAAATTAAAGAGTATTTTTAAGTAAATATAAAAGTGAATTCAACAAAAGTCTAAAAGTTTTCGAGTGTTTTATAAAATATAACCTCAAAAAAAAGTGCACCACGTTTTTTTCAACATGTGTGATCCATCAATGTTCCCCCTTTCAACTCGAAAGATCCTAACCAGAAATGGGAAAAATGGCTAAAACGATTTGACATATTCTTAAAAGCCTCAAACATCACCAATGCAGAGAGAAAAAAAAAAAAAACATGGGGGTTCCTATTTCTAATGGAGCAACAACCGATCCCAACTCAACCAAAAATTGGGGGAAATTAAAAAAAAAAAAACCCATCCCAACTTTAAAAAAAATAAAAAAACTTCAAAACCCCCCTTCAAAAAAAACAAAACAAAG
>JAMZAV010011369.1:0-20923 GCA_024449915.1 Sweltsa coloradensis | reverse complement strand
AACTGGTGTTTTCGTTGTGGTAAAAGTGAAGGGTTACTCAGCGAAGTTTTAAATCCTTTTTTTTGTCGAATAAAATACCGTAGTCTACTAGAACAACCATAACAGAGTACCTAGCCTAATTTTAAATGATCTTTAAACAGGTGCATACAAGTATCAATAAAATAAAACACAAAGCAACAGACACTACACCACACGAACAAACAACCACCATCACCTCCACATGCCGCCATCTTCAAACTCAATTTATCCAGCCTAAACCAGTGCTGTCAACTACTCTGCCCCTGGACCCCGGCCAACTCAAACCCAACAACAAAACCACAAACACACACCTCATTCCGATGAATCGCTAACTCAGGAAAACTAGTCAATTCCCCAAAAATACGAAGGCTTTAGTTGCCAGCACTGCAATTCGTCATTCCCCTGCCTTGCCGTAGCTCCGACATACAACACACTCTCTCACAAGTCACAACGTAAACATCAACATTATGTCAATCAACACAAACCTTCCGAACGACCAAGAAACATACCCACCCAAATCAACGTGCGCCGACTTAGAGGCAGTATCCAGGACGGTTTTAGCGCGCGACGCAGTGCTAATCGGCGGCACAGATATCTCAAACACCACAGTAGATAGAAACACGATTCAAAATTCTTTTGAAGAGGCATGTTATATGCAGCCTGATACCAGTTTGTTTTTTTCATTTTGTTTTCCAAATAATTAGAATAAATTTGTGAATATGACTGTATTTCAAATAATTTGCTCATTTTTGCAGCCGTCTTGTGGGGTAATGCATGAACGGATTTCGTTTTTAAAAAGACATTCGGCTAGTTTTCGGGCCTGCTTGTTTATTATAATGTACTCACTATACAATGATGATTGTAACTAAGCTTCAATTTGTGCCGAAGTAAACAGTTGCATAATCGAGAGACTGGGCATATTTCGGTCGATAGTGGTTCTATCTAGCGGGAATGCAGCAACTACTTGCACTCAGTTATGTTCTCTCTCACTCGCACATGACTCGCACGAAGGAAGGGACTCAGTTCGTCTCTGGAAGGGTCGACCGTAATTATCTCTCCCTCAGTAAACAACCACCATGTAGATGAAACAGCAATTTTGTAGCTTTTTTTCAAACTTCATATGAAATGGCAAATACGGAATATTCTTGTTGCGCTGATTGTAACACTTTTTGTCTTTTTCCTCTAGCTTATTTTAAGCTATAAAACCCTATACACATTAAAAAACATTATATTTCATTTCAAGGGATCGTATAAATTTAGGGTGTGTAATGTCTATGGCATTGTGGAAGTCATAATGATTACATTATTCGAGTAAGCTAAATAATAACATTTATTGACTTTCACATTAGCAGTAAAGAAAATTACCCCTTCATTTGTTCCCATCAACAATCCCATCTCCATGGTAACTGGCTGATGGTTGAAAGTCACAGCCTTCTAGATTAGTCAAATGTCAGGTTGTCCAATAGTAGATAAAGTAGGTCACTACAGTATATAAGACGGATTGTCAAATCGACACCGCTGGGAATCGAACTCAGGTCCCCCACTTGCCGGGCGGGACATGGCCACTGAGCTCTTCACAATATGGTTTAAACAATGCACCTAAAACAACAAATAAAACCAGATTTTAATTCGCCGTCTGTAGTTTCAGTGGTCAGAGTGGGAAGCCATGGGTTCGAGTCCAAGCGAGATCAGATTTTTGCATTCTTCTTATAGTCATATACCATTATAATAGCCTCATAGTGGTTCAGTATGAAACCGTTTTTTACCCCCCCCCCCCCCCCCCCCCCCCAAATTCGCCAATGCTCCACTCTCCATCATAAAAACGCACATGCCTGCGCTGTGGTCGGAGAGTTGGGAAAGGAAGAACACAATGGGATGACGCTCTCATACGTGACCTCAATCCCAGCATTCATTTTATGAGGTATGACAGTAAAAAATAATTAAAATTGTATTAGATAGCATTAATATTTTCTCTGCCTAATATTAGATCACAAAAATATTAATTGAATTACAAGGCACATGAGCTAAAACTAACGTTAGCCTTTTTACAAGATATTTGTACTGAAAAAAATAAAGATGCAAATCTTTGTTTAAAAAAAGCCACCCTCGAATCGATCTCGATATAGTTAATAATAAATGGTTCTCAATAGAATAAAATACAACATGACCACAGTCACAGCATATCGTAGTGGCCTGAATGATAAGATATCACCATTCGTTTTATGACTTAGGAAAAAATAGAATAAACCTCAGACAGATTTGACGGTGGCCGGAATCGAACCGGTGACCAGATGAATTAGTCTCGTATTGTAACCTCTGACCCACCTACCGTATATACTGTATTTTATATACTGTATTTTTGGATATATGGATTTTGGTAAGTGACGAAGTGGAAATCAATATTCAATGGACTCGGATACCACGAGTGTTGCTCGCTCAGAAACAGAAACCCTAATTTTACAACTTTGAGATGTCTCATGCGCACCGCTGTGAACAGGTCGCCGGGCAGTCGACCGGATAACGTGGTTATTATGTTAGTAAGCTTGCACTCGGCGGGCCAGTGGCCACCTGCAACCGCACATCTTCACTGCTCCAGCCCCTTTTGTATTATCGTCTAATAAATCAGTTGTTTCTTTTCATTTTTCTTTTTTTATGTTAATTTTTTTTTCTTTCTTTCTTTCTTTCTTTCTTTCTTTCTTTCGTTCTTTCTTTCTTTTCTTTCTTCTTTTTTCTTTCATTCCCACCCTTTTTATTTAGTTCAAAAGTTAATTGAATTTAATATATTTTTAATTGTTACCAAAATCATTGTTTTAATACAATGTTGTTGTAGGGCCTACTATTAGTAATCCAAATATTTACTATCTGTTAGTGCATTACTGTATCTGCATCGATGTAAGTAGATTTATTTAGTTTTCCTCCTTTGTAAATCGATTTTTTAACTGAATAGGAAAGACGTTATAAAAAAAGTTGGGGGAAGGCAATCGTTACGTCGTACGTTTTGTCTTGTATAATTTTCAAATAAAATCCAACCTGTACTTCATATTTGGTTTATTTCCACTTTTGTTTGAGGTGTGGTCAGAACGTCATATCATTGAGTATGTTCTATACTCAAAGGTCATATCAATGAATTGTCAGGTTGCGAGAGAGCTCACTCACCCATTGGTTAGATGGTAGCCGCTGATTCGCCATCTCATAACCCAGGACAGGAGCGAGAAACTGTGTAGGTACATTTCTCGATTGGTTGATCGGGAAACACTCCCGTGGGTGTAATTGTTTTTGTGTTTCCCGATCAACCAAATCGAGAAAATATAAACCCTCGCTCATACCTGCGTAAAGGTAATGACATTATAATTAATGTTTGGTGGTCAGTTCAAGGCAGCAGATATTCGTTGCAGTACTGTTCCATCCATTCAGATGTATAATGCAACTACAATTCAGAGATTAAAATGTACCCGTCCTGATGGTCTAGTGGTTAAGACGTCCACCTGGAATGTGGGAGATCCGTGGTTCGATTCCCGGTTGGGGCGGACTTTTTTAATTTGTGTAGGTACAGTTCAACTCGAGAACGATATTATATTATATTATATTCGTAGGGCATGTCGATCCTTTCAAATCAAATGGGACTCAGACCGAGACCCATTTGCATTGTTATTTGTTGTAATCTAAAGTACTATGCTACATATTATGTCATATCTGGTACAAAATGTGTACATAGGTTAAAAGTGTTAACGAGTAGCTATAATACGATAATAAGTAATAACTTATCTCTATAATTATTTTTTCTTTGAGTGATTTTTGGGAAGGTCTGCGAATCGGATTCCTATAGAACTCAACAAAACGCATGTGAATTGTTTTTTTTTAAAAGTGGTAGGTGCAATAAACAATTCAAACAACACACAGCTCACAAACAGCTCTCAGCCAAGCAGAATCTCGCTCCCATTTGCATAATCAATTATTTAGCATCAAAATAGCCAGGAACGTGAAATGTGAATAAGATAAAAGTGCATATAAAACGTTGTAGATGGCCATGGAAAATATCATCCCTTTTTCACGGTTTAGAACGACAATAGATCTTTTGTTCGGGTTTCGATGAAAACATTTTGTTTCCCATCTTTATTTCAAGTTTTCGACAAAAGAATTTGAAGCAAAGTTGGGCCGGTTGAATGCTTGATTGACTGGATGAAATGTGTTGTAATTATAGAATTATTATAAGAATTTACTTCTAATTTACTACGATTTATGTTGGGACATACCACATTCTCCAACACCAATGGTCGTGATATTGATATATTTTACATTGGGGTGTTTATCAATTTATTTTAAGTATTGATAAAAAATTTCAAATGTCTGCATTTATTTCTGTGTGTACGGCCTACAATACAAACTAATTATGTAACATGCATAACTTGTTGGTTTGGTTGACTACTATGTTATAAACAATGAGCGAAATTCTGGTGTAAAATAATTATCACCTGACAACATTACTGTACGAATAATTTAATTCCCATTGAATGGATACACGGCTGTTCATTGATGCGCTTTGCTTTGTAGGCTAGACACCAACCTATCTCAAGCGCAAACGGGAGGTTCAACCCTTGTTTCTAAAATGATAACTGGTGGGAGGCAATCAAAACTGGACAGACAAACATCGCACGCGGACCCATTATAACAATAAAAGACGGGTTTGCGAACGCATGCTTCATGATTAAAATTATTATAGCTATGAATGGAAATAATACCATATTTAGCGTTTCTAGCAAAATTTTGACAAGCTTTTTTTAATGTAGAACAATTAATTAGTCGAAATTATGTTTTTAAACAAAAGTTTGGTATATTTTTAATCAGGTGATAGGTGAATCAAAATCACTAAAAACAATTTATACAAGCTATAATAACACGATTCCAATCTAATTTATTACTGTAGGAATTCAACACCATAATATATAGGCCTATCAATAAAAATCATGTTTTATTATATCGATTATACTTAGGCATATTTAAATTAGTTCTTAACTAAATTATTCTGAAATTACATAATTAACGAAAATGTAACGAACAACACCTAGTTATGTTAAAAATACACATAAAATTACATTTAAAAACACTTTTTGGGGTTACAGGAGTTGCACTATTCAAATCCAACATTAAACTACTCGTGATATCGCGATTCATGGTTATACCGTAAAATATGTCAAATTAATTTTAATGACTGAATATTTTTATGGATGAATGAATCTCCTCGCCAGGCGAAGACTAGAGGATTAGGTCTAACTGACCCTTTTCCTCGACTCGGGCTTCTTTTGTCAACTTTCCATTCATCTCTAAGATTGTCTTGGTCGGACTGGTCTCCAAAGTAGCTCGGTCGCCTGCTCTTTTGTTAGAGGCTTCATAAGAACCCGCCCCATGTCGGAAGATTTGACCATCTACTTTACCGACGATAGGAAGAAAAGAAATACCTCCGGCTAGGATACTGAGTCTTAAAACACTCCACAAACCATGTAGGCCCTAATGTAAGTAACACCGATCAGTCATTTAAATTACCTTCCAAAGTAATTCCGGTGTGCTGAGTGATTCTTCACAATTTGAATTACCGTTGTTGTGTGCAAAGGGGGGGGGGGGGGAGGCATTGTCCCCCAACCCCCACCGAGGCTCCAGGCCCCTAGACCCCAGCTGTCTTACTTGTCTTGCATAGATAGGCTAAGATACCTACGGTCCTAGGCCTACATCCCACTGTATTTATTTTTGGAGTGTATATTCGTCCATTGGATCCTGGGGACATAAGGTTGATGCACAATTTGCCGGTAACAATAGCAGAAGGAACTTTAACTTCGTGTTAACTTACGAAACGATGCAGAATAAAGCTTCTCATTCCCGTATCTTCTCAACGATATCAGGAACTTTGCCAAGTTTTAACTTGCTGTTAAATCATTACCGGAACCAATCACAATCAAGTCACATGGTAAAAATTGTCAATAGGGCCTACATACGGCCTGCTAAAAGTGTAGGCCTACACATTACACTATTTTATCAGCTGATGGAATGTTTTTGTATTTGACACTTCAGCTTGTGACTTGACACTTTGGCCCTAGGTCTACTGCATGTAGGCTATACAAGCAAAGTTACTGACATCTGGTGAGCGAACCGCGAACCCCCGTAGTGGCATTCGTGTTCGATGTGGCCGCTAGGCCTGTAAGTGTGTTTTTCTATGTCTCTTGAAATGGGTCACGACTGAAATCAACCCTCAATAGGTAAAGGGTCATTCTCCACTAATGTGAAACTGAAATTGCAAAATATTTTTTGTACCTCACTACTTCATGTTATATAGCATTTTAAAGAAGAAAGTCTGAAGAATCTTAGTACCGTATTACAAAGATATAACGTGTTTTTGGCACACCAAGCAACAAAGTCATGATATGTGTACATTTTATCGGAAAATGGGTGCGGACGGGACAAACTTTCAGATTTTGATTTTGATAACAGTGAGTGTATTTTTTTGATGATTTCTTTTTTAATTATTATTGTGTGTGTGTATATATTTAAAACACAAAAATTTTGAAAAAATATTACATTCCCATGAAAATATATATTTTTTAAAAATAATTTGCTAAGTTCGAGAACCAGATTACCAGCTAATCTTTTGTAAAACTCCATCAAAACTAAAGCTAGACTTTTGATTTTTTGTATTCTCTTTATTTACATATTAGTAATGAAGTAGGGGAGAGGGTGCATAAATGGGACGGTTCATAAATGGGACAGTGGCTATATCTAATCAGCTGATTTTTTCTTAATTTAGCTTTTTCACCAAAAGTTGGCAGCAGTAGTACTGCTTCTTCATAAACAAAAATTATAAAGATGGGCAACAATTTCTAATTGTTATTCCACTTTGGTTTTTTGCTACCTCCAAAGTAGAAATTTCTTCCAAGACAATAAAATAAAAAATAGACATAAGACCTTGTGAAATTTGAAGATGCCATTCTGGAACTTTTAATTGAGACACTGGAAAGAAGAAATAATTCTGGTTTCATCATTATCTTACCTATTTTTTAGGCCAAGTGGACATGTTGTCAACAATGCTTGAGGTTCATAAATGGGACATGGATGCAGGTTGCTAAATGGGACATTTGCTAAATGCTTGATTATGGATAAATAATGGTTATCAGAGCCAATGTATCACATTATAATTTATTTAAGGCCTAACTGAAGACCCTTCACCCACATAGCTGCCACATAAAGTAGGCCTAGGCTACCCAGGCCTGAACTAAGCCAATGGGCCCAAGCCCTAGCCTAGGCCATAGACCTAAACCAACCATCTAAGAGTAGCTAGGCTAAGGCCTATAGGCCCTATCAAGTAGGCTAGGCCCAGGCCTAGGGCCTACACCAAGTAGGCCTACCATAGGCCCTAACTAGGTCTAGGGCTTACATCAAGAAGCAGGCTTACAAATTTTCATCCGGAGATGGTAGTGAGAAAAGCATCAACTTTGTGGGGCGAATTATGGGGAAAAAAAGCGAGGACATTTTTCAATGTCAATTCTTACGTAAAAAAAGACGCAGGTGGTAGCAGCTTCTTCTACCCTAAGCAAGAAGACATTTCTGATGTTCATAAGGAACAAATATTGAAACGTCTGCCGCAGACAGTTAGAAATAAAGGAGGCGAGACTGCCCGGACCAAGACGTTCTTGTTTTTTGCAATGGACTTTGTGAAGTTTGAGGGGGTTAATGGTGCAGTTAAATAGCCTTGAGCTTACAAAATGATAATGTTTTGTATTTAAAATAAAATAAATAAAATGATGTCTTTAGAATGCTTAATGGATGGTTATTTCTGTGATTTTTAGGCCTGTCCCATTTAACAACCACATGGTTCATAAATGGGAGGTCTTAAACTTATTGATTTAATTTCCAATCTTCAGTATGTTGTTTGTGAAGAGTTATATTTAGCAAATATCTAAACAGACTAAAAAAAAGTTTAAACATTTCAGAGAATTTTGATCTGGAATAATGTTGATTTAAAAACATGAACTTTGTGTGTCCCGTCCGCATCCCATGCAAATCATTTTTTTTAGCCCATCAATGTTTTTTTCTCCTAATTATCATCCTAATTTTCAGCTTTAGGGGTGTCTGAACATTAGAAAAAGTATATTGACACTTATGTTTAGGATATTTGTCACACTTTAATGAATATTTTAAGTTTCTAAATGTCCCGTCCGCAACCTGCCAGTTAGTGGAGAATGACCCTAAAAGACATTTGACACAACCTATTCGTATTTATGAAATTGAGCTTTTAAGTCTAGAGGGATATCTGTAGCCACATTGTATACAACCTAGATTGGAAAATGTTTATGTTAATTGGCGTGAAAGTACATGCCTGGGAGTGGGACTTCCCGATAACTTTTCCTCTCTTCAAACTAGAAACTACTGATACAGCCGTAGAAACCGCTGAACAACCATAGCTTTATCCATAAACATTTCTTCTTTAAAGTACAGGGGTCCGTTAGGTATCAAAATCTGGTGTTTTTTAGGCTATTTGCGTAAATTATATAAATACAGTATTTGATATTTCACTGAGGCCTACTACCAACACCCAAATTGTTGGACCTCTGCAGTTATTATTTTGTTCCGAATATTGATTTTTAGTTTAGTGTCGTATCATGTTTTCTTTAAAAAACTTGTCTGGCAAGACGTGGATCACCATTCAGTCCTGAAACTGTTGGAACGATAATAATTTGACTCTTGATCAGATCACGGAGGCTCAAAGATTCATTGAATGAGCGACTGAGTTGAAGACTTCAATTTTGCTTCCCTGTGAAAAATTGAAAAATGCTCGGATGTTTTCTTTGTTTGTTTTTCTGTGTGTTTGTTCGCACTCTACTGGACAAAGGGGTAGGCCTACTTCTGATGTTGATGAAATTTTAAGGGGACATTCAAAATCTCTGAACTTATACCTGCCACGTTTTTGGGTACAACCGAAGAAATATTTCCCACGAATATCGTACTTTTACTATTTTCTTGGTCCGATTATTCGTGATTTTTGGCTCTCCACGGGGCAAACAGCTACTGTACTATGATCTTGATTTGATTTGCGATTTGAAATGACTTAACTGAGATGTTATGGTTTTGGGTACAATCAAAGAACTAAAAATCATACTTTTAGGGCAATGAGAGATATGGCCTACAGTAGATATGTTATCGTCGCCTCGCACCTTTCCGCCGCTGGCACAACGAGACGCGCCGGTTCTCTGTCACTCTCTGACTTGCAGGCACTCAGTCGGTTGCCTTGCATTGTTGTTGTAAAACAAATTTTATTTATATTCACTCTTCACTGAGTTAAATAAGAAATAGACAAAAAAGTATTTTATTATTTCGTTTTATCCATTTATTTATATTACGTTGATCCTATTCAGTTAAAAAACTGATTTACAGAGGAGGATAACAAAATATATGTAGGCCTAATTACATAGATGCAGACACAACAATGAACTACAGTTAAGTAAATATTTGAAATCCTAATATTAGGCTCTACAACAACCTACAGTTAAAACACAATCATTTTGGTAGTAAATTCAAAAAGAATATTATCGGTGAATGCAATTAATTAATGAACCAAAATGAAAAAAAGGAAAAGACAAATCACCAAAAAAGAAAAAAAGGAATCATCATATAGGACACATTCTCATTCAAGAATCTTCTAGGCTAAGTAGAGCCCGGATGTTTCTCTTTTTCCCTATTGATTATTACTAGGCCTATATGACTTAAAAATATGTAGGCCTAGGGTAGGCCTACTGCCCTACTACTTCAAAATATGTTTCAACTTGCAAGTGTCACTGATACTTAAAATAGGTAGCAGCCTACTGGTACTAATTTTTTTCACTTGAGGCCCTTTCTAAGGCCCCTCTCCTAGGCTAGATTTACTCTCACTAGGCTAAGTAAGTTGACCAACCCATACGTAGTCTACATTTGTAAGAAGTCACGAGTCTTACACGAGCTCTTCTTGTGTTTCAGATAAACACCTAGACAGCACATCCACAAGTTCTCAAGATGCACAGTGAAGACAGTGTTTTTTTGCAGAGTTTTTGTTTTGCATATTATAATTTATGGATTTGCTCTTCTATTTAATTTTCTATTTATAATTTACCTACTCTGTTTTAATTCTCTAAGTTTCAATGTTGAGCCTTTTTTTAAAGTTATATAAGCATTAATTATTTTCATACTGGTCGGACAGGTCAAATATGTCGCGAGTGAAGAGTGGGCAATTCATGCTTATGCATTTTGTGTTTGCTTTAAAAAACATTTACATCAAACAGACACTTGAAATCAGTAGGCCTATAAATTATAAACTGATCAATCAAAGACATTCTTACAAGATTCATCTGCAATATCTTTTTGTCTATTGCTATGTCTACAGCAGTCTGTGCTTGTATTTCTTCCACATCTAGCCTAGGTTGTAGGTCATAGAGCCTACTGTCGTTGTCTACCTCAGAACGGCAGAACAGCTGTACTTCACCACGTCTCTGCTACAGCAGGAAAAATGAAATGGATGAAGGATGAAAATATTTCTTGGTGAGTTTTGAGTTTTGTTCTCAGTGGCAAGAACCATATATTCAGTGTTCTCCCAGAAAAAAATGTTCACTGGGTATTCCATAAACATTGCCGGGTACTATATTCATAGGGTAGGGACAAAATAGCGGGGGTCCGGGGGCTTGCCCCTTGAAAAAATTGAGATCCTATATTCGATTTGGTGAGTTTTGGGGGTTTTTGAGGCCTTTTTAAAGTAGCTTACTTTATCTGGTTTTGTGGTAAGAACATTTCAAATTGATTGAAATTATAGTCTAGACCTAAATTATAATTATTTCTCCTTTGTATGTAGGCTGTGAATTACTGTACCGTAGTCCTATTGTAACAATGAGTACAATAGGCCCTTGTAAAAGTGATCTCTACAACTTGAAACATTGTTGTATTTGATAACTTTATTTGTATTATTACCCTACTTTATAATTTGCCCTAGCAATCAATAAAATTGGAAAATTGATAAAATAAAATTGTTCACTTGTGTGTGCTCCTTGTGTGCAGTGAATGTTCACGATCATAGCGATGATTGCCATTTTGCCGTAACTTATGTGTTTCGTTCAAATGCATTCCTTGTCGTGTTCTATATCAGCGAGATTAGCCTCCACGATTTTGTTTACGATCCGCACTGCAGTTATCTCGCGTTTGAGTCAACACAGACTGACCGGAATGATGCGTAATTCGTAGCGTAGGAAAGGAATGTGCGAGAGATCTGGTTGGAGCGGAGAAGCAAGGGGAGCGCGGGGAGGTGTCAAACTACAGCTGACAAAACAAAACCACGCTCGCTGAATGAAATGTGATGCGTCAGTCGGTATTGTTAAAGGTGAAAAAAACCGAGCACCACCACCACCGAAGCCTGCATGTGAGCCTGGGCCCTGGCCGGACAGCGAGCGAGTTGTATTTCTCTCTCACTCTCTCCCTCTCTCTGCAGTGAGAGACGTACGTCAACTCGTACGCCAAGTCAAGTGAATAATCAGTCACACGTTATTTTGATGTTTTGTCTAACAACATTCACACGAATGCAATCAGCTACATTTAACATTTTCTACGTTACATATTCCAGACGTAAGAAGAACAACATTTTGTAGGTTGATCTATAATGAATGTTGTGTGATGTGTGTCCGTGTCACGTGTTGCCTTGCCTAGCACGTGCGTCTTGCGCATCGCCGGATTACCGAGCCCTCCCGACTGCAGCCGATCGTGCTTCGGCTGTACCGGGTGCACCCCATGCGATGCACTGCTGTCCATAGAGAAATAAAGCAGCTGCTGTCTGTCCGTGACATTCGCTTGAACTGGACTATTGGCGCACAGTGCCAGGCACCAGTGCTTCTACGTGGGTGCTCGCTGACCGCACTCAAACCCCCCTCACATAAAGTCTTGACATAGAGGATGGATGGAGGTGTGAATGTGATAATTTTGAACAAAAATACTATAATTGGCGGCAGATATGTTTGCCGGGCGGTAGCTAAAAATAGCCGGGCGGGCCGCCCGGCTAACCGGCTCTGGGGAGAACACTGATATTCTATAGTAGTAGTATATGTTTTTAAATGTAATTTTCACCTTTTGTGATAAGTACATAGTACAAATTGACCTATAGGTAGGCCTAAACATACAACTTTGATTAAGGTCCAAGTATTTAGGGGACAACCATAACTGCAGCCTATAATATTCCCATAAATACAGTACGGTAGTCCCTACACTAGGTCTCAATTTACATATTTGACAAAATTGAGTCTAGTAATGTTTTCCATTCACCATTTCAGGACACACTCTTCTAAGTATTCAAGAACTTTGTGATCAGTCCATCTGCTGCGCTCGCACCAGGGGGTTTGTGATCTCAGACGACACAGCTTACTCTACTTCAGGTAAGCTGTTGGTACCTTATCTCTTATTTCACTCTCCTTAAAGGTATACCGGTTAATAATGCATTGGCCTATACCTTTCCAATTATCAATCATTTTTATGTTATCGTTGTGCAACCCTTCTATTCACTGTGTTCCACATTTCAGGAAAGGAAGGAAGCTGTATGATCGTCAGGCTCCTCGAGAACTTTCAACATTGTATGTCATAGCTCCACGTGATTCTTCAACTTCAGCATCCCGGACATCTCCATATTTAGCCGCCAACACTCGTATCGCACAATAATTGAAATGATTTGTGAGTCAGTTCTTGGAACAATTCAAGAATTACTTAATCCCTCTATTCTTCCTCTTAAGAGGTTTATCCTGCAGTTTGGTACAGTGCTTGACTGCTTACTTAACTATATCATTCGCTAGCATAATGCTTGTCAGTGAGTGAAGTGATGATATCGTTAAGTTAGTGGTCATGAAGAAGCACCAGCTTGTTCCCAGCATGTTTGCAATGTTCCCAGCATGTTCACTAGCTCACACCACAGTTCACCTTATACGTTGCAGTTATCCAAGTAAAATAGACCCAGTGAAAATAAGTTCACTTAAATGAGAGGATTGCGGCTCAATTAAAAAAACTAAAATTAAAACTTAATTTAAAATTGCTTTGATAAATGTATTCTTGTAGAAATCAAATCATCATGATGTGGCACCCCCTCACCGTAATGGTGGCAAGTTCAATGTGTTCCTATGCTTGCCAGCACGAGGCTACTCAGTAGTGAACTTTGGAGTGAACCTTAGTTCCCCCTGGTACTGTAGTGGTATGGTGTATGTATGTCAGTATGGTACATGATATTTAATCTCAGCTGCTCTTATTGAGTCTCCTTGTCCCAAGTAAAACAACATGGAAATATTAAGGATCGAGAATGGGACAAACACACTAAATTTCAACGTTAACTTATGGTATCAACATACTCGCTCACTAAAACTTAAAGGGACTATTTATTACCCCAAAAAATTATTTTTAACTACATATTCTATGACTTGTATTCTATAGTATATCATATATAATATTGTACTTTTCCGATTTTTTCCAATTTTTAACACAATATTTTCGTGATATTTGGGCCAATTCTGACTAAACGGGTGGGGCTACAACGTTCATATTTCCCCTTGACATTAAGGTAATGGTGATGTATTGCTTTGTGAAAGAAATAGTTGAAAAAGTTAGCCAGAATCCATAGAAATAAAGGTTTTAATATAAGTTTTTAAGGTGAATAATAATTAACAAGTAACCATAGAAACTTAACAACAATCACCTACAATGCAATATGCATACAAAAAGCAAGTCTTCGGGCCTCCAGATATTTTTTCATTCTTTTCATTGGTATTACCATAGCAATTAGTACTACTTTAAAAAAATTATCCTTATTTAACAAAAATGATTTTTCAATGGAACTTGAAGAACTAAAGAGATCCCACGCATACTAAAAACTTAAAAAAAGCTCATCCATCAACGCGACTAAAAAAGCGTTCGCGAAGCGGCCTAGTATTTATAAATAATATATAAATTACAGTGCTCTATTATCTTGAAAATTGAAATCTACTGGAAATACTTCAATTCAAGTTGCTCCAAGAATGTTCTTATTGCATTTTCATTCATGACGTCGATATGATTATCCTGCTTCGTAACGACGATAACTTAAAACAGAAAACTAGAAATCATTTTAGACTTCCTTTATGTCACCAGTTGTTTTCATTTTCATTAAAACTAACATCGATCGATCAAATAAAAAATAATGCTAGGGGAACGATTGTGTGGATCATTTAACAAAATTGATGAATTGCTACCTGTACCGCCATGCACACATTTTGTATGTACCGGTGCGGTAGGGCCTACTTATCATGATTCATGAGTCCAGTATTATTCTAAAGTAAGAGACTGTATAGCCATACAATTCAGTAGGTGTAATTTTAACAATTAAAATACAAGTCATAAAGAATAGAAAAATATTATATTTCATCTAAAAGTAATGGATGGCTGGTTAACTGATGCCTGGGCTCCGAATTTGTATCTTTGCCACGCCACTGGTGCAAGTTCAATCATATTTAAGAATCCAAATGCACAATGCAGTTTTTTTTATGTTCTTAGCCATTCTTGAAGATTGCCTATTTATTTCTGAACTATCTCTGTCTTTAAACACACCATACTTACAAATGCGGTACACAATACACCCACAGACCAAACTTGTAGATGAGGGGGGGGGGCTGTAGAAATGACCTGCTAGACAAGAGGGTTGGTTGTTACTTGATGATCATCTTTTTTCCATGTTGCTTTCTCGGTCGGCCTACTACTCACAGCCTCCTATTTCCCCGTTATTGGATGGATCACGAAATCATAACAATAGATATTCATTTATTTACCAGTACTTCAGTTGTGACTGCAGTAACTGTAAACGACTCTTAAAGTTGCTTCAATTTGAAGTGAATTGCTTGCTTCCTTTACATTGAAACTGTTACTATCATGGAGATACCATACTGTTAGTACCTAGAGTCCCTACTCCCATCTGCCGAGTATGGGCCGCCATCGGCAATTTGAACGAGCAAAGATGTCTTCTGAGTGTGGCATGGCAGCGCGGAATTCAAACTGGCGGTTATAGTTTTTACGTACTGAACAGTATATTTATCGCCTTGGATACTGATCTTATTAATGTTGAATCATATATGTTTTAAATAAAATATTGTAATGTGTTGTTTATTGTCATTACGGGCACTGTAGCAAAGATTACACTATGTGACAAAAACTTCCCTCCCCCCAAGATCATAAAGATAGATAGTAAATTCGAAATACTATAAGAATAAAAAAACTCGCTTAAGAATTAAAATAATAACTTTACATATTAATAACTATGTCAGATATAAATAATTAAAAAAAAAATTGTATTTAGAGTCTACCCACTCAGTTATATAACTGATTTTCAGTGGGGGACAGTAAATCAAAGCGACCAAGCCAACCCTGTAGAAACCATTAATTTTTTTTTTTTTTGTAAATGAATCCAAAAATTACAAAATCCATCCCAGCGGGGTATCGAACCCCGGTTTCCAGATTGCCGGTCGTGTGCTTTACCCCTAAGCTATCGGGACGGTTAACTTCTTAACATCTGAATTGTTGGTGCATTGTAGATGATTTACATAAAATCTATTCCACCTTGACCTACGGGAGTGTTTCCCGATTAATGAAATTGAGAAATAAAAAAACAAATTAATTTTGCAAATGATTTTCGAGATATATAAAACATAATACAAATCTCCACAATGGTAGTGTGTCTCGTGGTCGTGTGGTAAGCGTCTCTACTTCAAATGCTGTGGTCCAGGGTTCGATTCTCGTTATAGGAGGAAGTTTTTAAACTTCTGATTAGGACTTAAGTTCATCAGTTCTTGGTTTTCGGAATTTGTGAACGGTGATTTTGGAGCCGTCCTAGTAACGAGGCACATAGTTGTAAATTCAAAGTTGTTCTGAATCGGCCTTGTTGATTCTGGCGTTGATCCGCGGGTGTTCGTACTGTCCATGCATTTATGGCGTAAAAATTGCAGACAGGCCTAGCCCTATGGGTGGGGGGAGGGAAGTTATTGTCGCATAGTGTAATCTTTGCTACAGTGCCTATGAGTAATGACTATATAAACAACCCATTACAATGTTTCATTCATTCATAAATTATATGATTCAACATTAAAAATATCAGTATCCAAGCCGATAAATATACTGTTTAGTACGTAAAAACTACAACAGTTTGAATTCCGCGCTGCTTGATGCCACACTCAGAAGACATCTTGGCTCGTTCAAATTGCCTTGAATCCTGAACATGGTGGTGACTCTAGGTACTAATGGTATCTCTATGGTTACTATGGATAAAGCGATGTATTGAATTTTAAGAGTTCAAAGCGTTAACTCTGGTTTAGAAAGTGTTGAGCGGTCTGCCTAAGTGGGTAGAATGGCTGACTTGTCACACAATGCTTTCATTTCATCGTTGGAACTAGTAGTTGAGAAAGATATTAAATGTTATCTCCTTTATTTTGTAATTCATCCATGAACTTCTGAGTGACCTGCCCAATCCGTTGCATATGAAACTTATTCACATAAACAGCATCATATGTGTGTAGTCTACTGTACAGGGCCTGACTGTACACTGCACAGTGTCTTCAAAAGATTTTAGTTGAGGTTTATCAATCTCGTACTAATGTTTACACAGTTTGTCTCTACGGAATATATTTTACATATTCAGCTTATTCAAAGATCTAGGCCGGGAATATTCATAACTTGTTTTCACCATTGCACTAAATTAAGAAATACTTTATGAACACTTTATTATACTTTATTTTTTATATTTATACTAGATTTTTATTTATTGGATGTGCGAAGCGAAGACTTCAATTAAACTTTCCCTGAGAAAAATAGCTTGGGTGTTTTTTCTTATCTGTTTATTCACTCTCTACCAGGCAAACGGCATATGCGATCTTGATGAAAATTGGAGGGGACTTTCAAAACCTCTGAACTTAGACCTGTCACGCTTTGAGGTACAATCGAAGAAATATTTCTCATGAATATCGTACTTTTACGATTTTTTCTTCTTCGATTTTGAATGCTATATTTTCATAATATTTTGTCCAATTCTGACCAAATGGGTGGAGCTACAACATTCCTATTTTACATGGACATTAAGATAATGGTGATGTAGTACCTTTGAAAGAAAAAGTTGAAAAAGTTAGCCAGAATCCCTAGAAATAAAGTTTTTAATATAAGTGAGGTGTATAATAATTAACAAACAACTATAGAAACTTGACAACAATCACCTACGTACACTGAATACAAAAAGCAAGTCTTTGGGCCTCCAGATATTTTACATTCTACTATTACCGTATTATGCCGAATATAGGCCGACCCTGAATACAAGCCGAACCCCTAACTTTTCTTGTTGAAATATTTAAAACCATATGCAAAAGCATATGCAAATATTACTTGGCAGGGGAAAATGACTTACAATAATGAAAAAAGGGTAGGCTTATATTCAGGACAATACGGTAATTGAGGGGCCGCGAGCATAAACCGTGTAACTGACAAATAATCGATCTGAGATACGAACAGTCTCGCGCAGCCGGTAAAGCTAGAAGCCACACGTAGACTAATGCAAGCTAATACATATTAGTTCACTGTGGCGCTATCTGTGTTCAGATTGGTAAACTAGGAAGTGTATTATGACTTCAAATAGAATGGCGCGACCATGGCATAGCAATAGCATTAATACTACTTTATAAAAAATTATCCTCATTTAACAAAAGTGATTTTGCATTGGGACTTAAAAAGTAAAGAGATTCCATGCATACTAAAAAACTTACCGCAAAGCTCATCCATCAATGCGAATAGTAAAAGCGTTTGCGAAGCAGCCTAGTAAAATAGTAAATATAACGTCAACGTCACATCATCAGTTTGGTACTGCCAATCGACCAGTAGTAGTAATGTATTCCAACCAACCAGGAGCATAAACTATAAATATAAATTACTTGTTTTGATACGTGACTTTTTTGTACACATATGTTTCTAGTGTTCTTAATTAACATTTGTATGCACTTGAATATCTCAAACAATGTGCATTGTTAAGATATATTTCTTGAAATGTATGTTTTTTTCTTTCTAATTTGTAAAGAAAATGCCAACAAACAAACATACAAACGGCATCACAAGTTTTAACACAATGCCAAGTACATGAGCAGTGTTTTTAGAATGTGGTTGAATTAATTCATAACAATGTGGTGATCCAAACTATGATGTCACATGCCGTTTGCTGGGTAAAACAGTAGTAAAATTAAAACAATGTACCTCAATAGAATTGAAAATATGTATTATACTTTTTTGGATTGATTAAAATTGCGGTGATGGGAATGCACTTCCCTAAGGGCCATCATGATTTTTGAATTATGATTATCTTTTTATCAAAATTTTGACTAACTTAATTTAAATGCTGTTCGTTGACGGTGCCATCAATTAAAGATAATTTCAAAAACTTTTATTACTTTTCTTTCACAATTAGGCATGCTAAGCGAAAAGAGGCCTATGCGTATTCCTTGCAGAGCCCTAGGCCTGTAGTTTTATATCAAATCCTCCCAAATATGTTCAGTAAACCCTCATTATTTTATAGTATAGTAGTGTTGGAAGTCTCACAGAAGCTTAGGGTATAGGCATAGGGCTTTTAATTTAAAAAAGTTATAATTCAAATTTGGATTTTTGGGGTCACTGGGCTTTGATTAAAGGGAGACTACTGTACTTCATTGAACAAGCATTGTGCAGTTCGTAGTATACATTATAATATATTTATTTATATTTACATCATTAGAATCCTTAGATATCTTGTCACAAGTAAAACCTTTAATTACCCTGCAAGATAGCTGTTTATGTCAATAGTTTTAAATCTCTCACATAGTTCCTAGGTGGTGGCATTGTCATTCCTAATCGTGGTCAGTTGCAAATGACAGTCTGGTGGCTTTCAAACCATTTTCTGGTAACTATAATCCTAGATTTACTGACACTGTGATTTGCAAGTGGACATGGTTGTATATGTTGTTCTCAACAAGGCAGCTCTCTGGATTAAGTATTATTTATGTACCTCTGAATACTTGCAATCAACAATAGGTCTGTTCAATTTGGCTACAACAATAAACTAAATCTAGGTATTGGTAAGGCCTAACATAAAATGGTATAGAAGGCCCTATACAAAGTCATAGTATTTCTCAAGTAAACTGGTTGAAACAGGTTTTGTTTTTGGCAAACCCAAGTATAAAAAGTGTAACAGGACAAACACATAAGAGAAGAGTAGAGTCAAGTAGTTATTTGCCATCAACCCGTACATGATGCGAATTGTAAAGGGTTTTTCAAGTTTTGATTCTTTTTGATAGACGTAGTAGAACAACAAAAATACTATTCACTGGTATCCAAAGTATACCGGTATGCAGTTGTCGCATTGCAATTGGCATGTTTAATAAGTAACTTCTTTATCAATGAATAATATTTCAAACGACAAATAACAAATCAAATATAGAGAGATGAAACAAATAAAACTGTATTTTTAAACATTGCTGACATATAGTGATCATGATTTTTACTACAAATTTGTAAAAAGATCCATTTACAATATGTATTTACTTGTTGTTTCATGCTTGCTTTTGCACCTGAATGCTTGCTAATCTTTTGGGCTTAACCCTCTTTTCAATGCAAAATATCTCGGGTTTAAATCCTGGTTCCAGCAATTTTTTGTATCTAGGTGACTTAAGATACAATGTTAAAGCACAATGCACAATTAAGTCAATCATACATAATCTTATACAGTAATAATGTCGACACTGAAAATCAGTGACTTGTATCTGAGTGGGTCGACTCTACTCACACATTTTTTTTTGACTAAAGCATTGTTCATTGTTGTAATATTAGTTAACATGCCAGCATCTGTTGAAGGTTATTTCCCTGTTTTGTTTTGCCAAAAGCAAACTGATTTCAAGAAGATTTTAATTTGAAAAGCAAAGAGTATGCATTCTTTCAAAGCAGTGTTTGGCAGTTTTTGTTACTGAATGAATGGAAATGTTAATAAACAAAATAATTGAACTCCTTAGTCTTTGGATACTGGAACAACTGGAAACAGTCCCAGACCTAACAGGTGGGCATTTCAGAAGAAGATACTCAGATAGGAATGTATGCCTTTCAGTTTAAATTGAAAATGAAGTATATTTTTGAACTTCTATTAGTAGGATTATAGTATTGGTGTATTTCACTCGGTAATAGAGTTGAGCCCTCTTTTACTCTCATTTTGACGAAATTCTAAATTTATCACACAGTAAACTTTAATGTTTGTTAATACAAAATTCAGGAAACCTTGTTCTCTTTACTCTTAATAATTTTTTTACAAAGCAAAAATCAATCCCTGTTAAGTTTATAAAACTAAGATAGAAGTTGACTTGATTCCTGAAGTCATTTGAAGTGTGTAAGTTTTCCATCGCCACCATAGATTCGAAAATAAATAGAGGCATCTTGGAAAACTGCAAATCAATCAAAATTGTTAACTTTTGATATCAAATGTTGCCAAATTGGCAAATATTGATTGGATATTGCTCACAGACAACACTGCTTTTAAGAATGTACTCTACTGTATTCCTACGCTACAATTCAATAAATTCAATCAACCTGTAAGCTTTATTGTTGTAGCCATCTACCAAATTATGGAGAATTTTGTTTGCTTTATAACTTATGCACCGTACTACAAATGAACAGACCTATTGTTGTGGCCGACAGTTGTGAGAACTTATACATTGCGACCCAGAAGAACCAGGCTTCTTAAGGTGGTTGACCCCTGCAGTTACAGTTTTTTTAGTGATATCTCCGAACAACGGTGGCAAACAAAAAATAATCTTTAAAACTGATTGCAACAGTAAATAGTTGGCAGGGTCTTATGCTT
>JAMZAV010011368.1:0-14905 GCA_024449915.1 Sweltsa coloradensis | reverse complement strand
TGAACACGTTACGAGGAGCTTCCTATAAAAAAGACTGGTGACTGGTGATAATGACGCCAAAACGTCGACGACACTGCTGATCCTGCCAAAACGACGGCACGTTATGATACATCACTACGTGTAGATTCGAAGTCTAGTTAAAATGTAATGACCAGTTGACTGTTAATACAAGTCTACAACACGCTGTCTGATGGTGGTTGCTGATAAATTTGATTATGTACCATTATGACAGTAACTGACACTGAATTACCGGCAGCAACCTATTCTCTCATACTAAAAGAGATCATAGTTTAAAGGAAGCACACAACTGTTTAGCACGTAAGACTACCAATGACTATTGCAGAATATCCTACAGTCTGAGCACACGAACAGCTGAGTACTGTTCTTAGAAAAAGACGGTGACTTTGATATGACCAGAGGACGACCCGTGACCTATCGTGACCGCGCACCCTGGCTTACGGTGGCTGACTGACAATTACTGAGACTAGGTTAACTACACATGACTCACACGTACCTGTATGCGAGGCTAAGACTTTTCTCATGAACAAAATACTGTGACTGGGTTGATACTGACCATAGGACGACACACGAACCTTCGTGACCGGTCTAACCTGTGACTGTGGCTGACTGACAATTGATCTGATGTGCACTGGTTAACTTGATACATGACGTCACACGTTACCTTAGTGCGAGGCTGACTTTCTCTCGTATAACAAAAGACTGGGTGACTGGGTTGATACTGACCAGAGGACGACACACGAACCTGTCGTGACCGCGCACCTTGGCTGACGGTGGCTGAGCTGACTTGACTAATTGACTGAGGACGGGTACTGACTACCATGACGTACACACTAAAACTTGAGTGCGAGGTTGATACTCGTCCAGAACAAAAGACTGCGGTGACGCGTGACTGACCATGGACTGACACGACGAACCTGCAGTGCCCTGGGCCCCCTGGTTGACGGTGGACCTGACAATTGACTGACGGTACTGGGATGCTGACTTCATGACTCAACAAAATGACTGAGTGCGGGTTGTATGCCAAGACAACAGAACCTGGTGACCGGCGTTGATACTGCCCGAGGGAACACACCTGCTTGACCGCGCTGGTGACGGTGGCTTAACCTGACAATTGACTGAGGACTGGGTTAACTGACCTGTATGCAGGACTTTCTCTCCGAAAAGACTTGTATCTAATGATACTGACCGAGGGGTAACTGACCAAGTACGATACGAGCACGGAGGCCCACATGGTCATCACGTTACGTTGACGAATTTCAATGTCTGAGTTAAATGGTTGTGCCAGTAGTCCTTAAGTAAATATCACTGGCTTCGTGAGGGTTTCTCATAAAAAAGATGGTATGGTGTTGTATACTAGTTGACAGTTTCAACTAGCTGAAATACCGGACCTGACCTACGTTGCTACCTACAATGCGAGCCAATGGTTAGGAAAGACGGTGTTGACGTCACAGTTAACCTTACCGAAGCGATGCAGAATCCCACTAACAAAAGACTGACAGCTGTGTATCGTTGAACAGTGTTGTACAGGTAGATTCTGGTGGATCAATATCCCGCAACCAGACGTTCACCGAACACTGCATAGACTGGGTAACTAACTAAAACCAGTACACCCTATCACGTAGTCGAGTGATTCTCTCTAAATACATTATTAAATTATGATGGTTATACTGACCTAGGAACAACTTAAAAAGAAGTCAAAAATACGTTCACTTTTGGCCCACTTTTGCAATTATGTACATGTGGTGACTGGGTAACTACAGTTCTATAGTTCGGGTGCTTGCTACTTTCACTGTATACTAAGATGGGTACTGGGTGAACTGACCAGAGGACGACACACGAACCTCGTCCGCTGACCGGCTGCACCCTGGCTGACGGTGGCTGACCTGACAATTGACTGAGGGACTGGGTTAACCTGACTACATGACGTCACACGTTACCTGTAGTGCGAGGCTGACTTTCTCTCGTATAACAAAAGACTGGGTGACTGGGTTGATACTGACCAGAGGACGACACACGAACCTGTCGTGACCGCGCCCCTGCTGACGGTGGCTGACCTGACTATTGACTGAGTGACTGGGTTAACCTATCTACATGACGTCACACGTTACCTGTAGTGCGAGGAAGACTTTCTCTCACCTGAAAAATGACTGAGTGACTGGGTTGATACTGACCAGAGGACGACACACATTACCAGTGATTACCGCAAACGGAGGCCACATATGATTACATCACTTACGTGTAGAATTTTAAAGTCTAGTTAAAATGTATGTGCCAGTTAGTCCTTTAAGTAAATATCTACACGGCTTCTGATTGGTGGTTGCCATAGTGATACAAGTTTTGTTAGTTACATTTATTTGACAGTTTAACTAGACACTGAAATACGGACCTAACCTATTCTACTCAGTTACTATCAAAGCATGATCCAAGTAGTAAGGAAAGACAAGGTGTTAGCAAGTTCAAGAACTCACCGAAGCATCGCAGAAATCCCAGTCTGAAGACAACAGCTGCTTGTTCGTTGAAGAGTGTTGTACAGAGGTAGATTCTGGTGGATCAATATCACCGGAAACCCAGACGTTCACCGAGGCACGCAAACATCTAGAACAGACTATTAAACCAGTAACACCCTGATCCAACATAACTACTTGTTCTACATGATACTAAAATACATTATTTATATATTTATTTAACGTCTATTCTAAGGTTTAAAAACTAATTTAAAAAGAAGGACAACAAAAAATATTATTCTATTTATGAGCCCACAATTTAAGCAATCATGCAATGTCTGTGCAGTAGAGACAGTAGAGACACACACGTTACCTATATTTTTCCCCTTTTTAAAAAAAGGACAAAATTTATCCCAACAAAAATTGGGGAAAACCCCGTTACCAAAAAACCCTTTCCCCCCAAAACCCTTCAGTCTGTTTGGGGGGCCCCCTTTTTGTACCCCCGGAATCCCCGGGCGAAAAGGGGAAACCCCCGTACCACTACATTTTTTCAAAAAAAAATTTTTTAAATTTTTCTTAAAAAGGGGTTTTTTTTTAAAAAGACGGGAAAATTTTTCCCCAAAGGGGGTTTAAATGCAGGGGCCCACGTTACCTATGGGGGGTTTTTTCATAAAAAAAGGGGGGTTTTTTTATACCAACGCCCAAATTGGGCCATTGTACGGTCTTGAATTGATGAGGACTGGGTTAACTACTACTGCTCAACGTCCGGGAGGAGCTTGAAAGACAGTGCTGTTGATTACAAGAACCAACCGTGACTGCACGCCAATACAGGAGTTACTTAATGATCAGTTACTTGAATTCCGCCGTTTGCCAGCAAAGTTAGCACTGAGTTGACAATACGACTAAATACTGTATTAGCGATCAGTAACAAATTGTAACAAGCAACGAACTTCTAGCCCCAGTGTAGCCAAATGAGTTGGTCACTGAAGCACTTACTACGAGGACGACTTCTCCCTAAGACGGACGTTTCTACCAGGGCGACCAACCTGACGCCCTGGCACGGTGGCTGACCTGACAATTGACTGATGGACTGGGTTACCTACACATGACGTCACACGTTACCTGTAGTGCGAGAGACTTTCTCTTACCAACAAAAGACTGGTGACTAGGTTGATACTGACCAAGGACGACACACAACCTGTTACCGCACCCTGGCGACGTGTGACTGACAATTACTGAGTGCTGGTTAACATCATACCACACTTACCTGTAGTGCGAGGTGACTTTCTCTCACTTAAAAATGACTACGTGATCTGGGTTGATACTGACCATAGGACGACACACGAATCTGTCTGAACCGCGCACCCTGCTGCTGTTGTCTGATCCTGACATTGACTGAGGACTGGGTAATTGACCACATGAATCCACGTTACCTGTAGTGCAGGCGACTTCTCTCGTATAACAAAGACAAGGGTGCTAGGTTGATACTGACCAGAGACGACACACGAAACCTGTCGTGACCGGCACGCCTGGCTTAGACGTGGTGAAGACAATTACTGAGTGGACATGGGTTAACCAGACTACACGACGCACACAGTTACGCTTAGTCGAGGCATAGACTTTCTCTCATGAACAAAATGACTGAGTGTACTGGGTTGATACTGCTCAGAGGAAGACACACGAACCAGTCAGTGACCGCGCACCACTGGCTGACGTTCTTGACCCTGAAAATTTTTGAACTGAGTGACTGGGTTTACCTGACTACATGACGTCACACGTTACCTATAGTGCGAGGCTGACTTTCTCTCACCTGACAAATGACTGAGTGACTGGGTTGATACTGACCAGAGGACGACACACGAACCTGTCGTGACCGCGCACCCTGGCTGACGGTGGCTGACCTGACAATTGACTGAGGGACTGGGTTTACCTGACACATGACGTCACACGTTACCTGTAGTGCGAGGAAGACTTTCTCTCACCTAACAAAAGACTGGGTGACTGGGTTGATACTGACCAGAGGACGACACACGAACCTGTCGTGACCGCGCACCCTGGTGACGGTGGCTGACCTGACAATGACGAGGGACTGGTTTCCTGACCACATGACTCACACGTTACCGTAGTGGAGAAGACTTTCTCTCACCTAACAAAGACTGGGTGACTGTGGTGATACTTGACCAGAGGACACACAGCGAACCTGTCGTGACCGCGCACCCTGGCCGACAGGTTTGGCTGACTGACAATTGACTGAGGGACTGGTTTACCTGACCACCATGACTCCACGTACCTGTAGTGCAGAGAAGACTTTCTCAATCACCTAAGAAAGACGGGTGACTGGGTTGATACTGACCGAAGGACACACACGAACCTGTCGGACCGAGCACCCTGCTGACGGTTGGCTGACCTGACAATTGACTGAGGGATGGGTTTACTGACACTGACGTGACACATTACCTGAGTGGGAGGAAGACTTTCTCTACCAGCACCAAACACTGGTGACTAGGTGATAATGACCAGAGGACACACCGAACCATCGTGACCGGCACTTTGGCTGACGGTGCTGACTGACAATACTGAGTTACTGGGTTAACTACACATGACGTACACGTTACTGTATGCGAGGTGACTTTCTCTCAGGTTAAAAGACTGTGATGGGTTGTATGACCAGAGGACGACACACGAACCTGTCGTGACCGCGACCTGTGCCTGACGTGGTGACCTGACAATTGACTGAGTGACTGGGTTAACCTGACTACATGACGTCACACGTTACCTGTAGTGCGAGGCTGACTTTCTCTCGTATAACAAAAGACTGGGTGACTGGGTTGATACTGACCAGAGGACGACACACGAACCTGTCGTGACCGCGCACCCTGGCTGACGGTGGCTGACCTGACAATTGATGGGGGACGGGTTAACCTAACTACATGACGTCACACGTTACCTGTAGTGCGAGGAAGACTTTCTCTCACCTGAAAATAAGGACTGGGTTGATACTGACCAGAGACGAAACTACCAGTAACCGGAAACGGAGGCCACATTGAACTCATGTACGTGGTGAACCTCTAAAGGCGTATGGGGCCTTACCACTGGGTGCAGGAAATTGGCAGTAGACTTACGGATATCACCGACAAACTCCATGGGACTTAGAGAAAGCCGCAGTGAGTGACCCGCTTACGAAGATGTTACGCAGAGGTAATTCCGTGGGTAACTTTACGAACCCAACTGTTGACTGTTGATACTCCCACATTACGTGAAGAGACGGGTACCGTATACCAACATGAGGGACTGAACAACACTTTGACACGTTGTAAGTGACTGTGCTAACGACAATTATTGACAAGAACAGTAACACATAACACTTACGCCCCTATGCAATACGATTTGGACAAAAACTGTAGACGTTACTAGGAGGGACTTCTAACCTGCAACAAAATGACACTTTGTAGTGCCGAGGACTAACAAACTTGTGACGGGCACCTGACCGAGCGACCTGCTGACGAGGCTGACTTTTACCTGACAAACTAGGTTACTTATCTGACAAGGACGCCCACCTTACAGACGGGACTGTGACTGACAGACGGAACATTGAACTGCGTAAACACCGACTGACGGCCCGACCGTATTGAGGGGTGGTTACCTACAAATGACTGGACGGGTTGATAGACCAAGGAGACAACAACTTGACCGGAAACGGGACGGTGGTAACCGAACAACACCTGGGACGTCCTGCCACTGACGTCTGCCTGAATGATGAGGGACTGTTTAACAACACTGAGTACACGTTACTGTAGTGCGAGAAGACTTCTCCCGACAAAATGGGTGACGGTAACTGACGAGGGACGGACAACAACCTGCGTGACGCGCCTGAGAGTGGGGAACTGACTTCCTGTACAGTATTGACTTGTGAGTACCGTACAGTAGGCGAGCACTTTCCGAAAACAAAGACTGGTGACGTGTACTGACTGATGAGACATACCTGTCTGACCACCTACTGGCTGACGGGCTGACCTTCCCTTATAAAATGTTACTGTATACGCACACGACCTTGTGACCGAGGCGACCCTGTCGTGGACCGACTTGACTGGGTTGATGGAAGACTAATGACTACACGACCTGTAGTGCCGGGTGACTGCTTACGTTAAAAAAGACTGGGTTACTTTACATGACGGCACCAACCTGTCGTGACCGCGCACCCTTCTGCGCCTGAAATGACTGATGACTGGGTTGATAACAAGCCCACAACATTACCGTATACGAGAGGGTGCCACAAATACATGCCTTAGGTGATTTCAAGCTGTACAAAAGTGGTTAGCCAAGTAATATCTACCTTCTGTGGATTGTACCATAGTGAACATTGTGAGTTATCCTTTGAAGTTAATACCTAAACGGCCTGACTTCTCTAGTATATCAAAGATAATTTAAAGACAGGTTTAAAGTTCAAAATCACCGAAACAATGCAGAATCAGTTAGAAACAGTGTTGGAAGAGTTGTCGAGTAAGATCTCGTGATCAAAACGACTGAGTTCACCGAGGCGTATCGAAGACTTAACAGAACCTAAATCCAACAAAACCGGTCTACGACAAAATACGACAATATATTAACTCTATCTAAGTAAATTTTAAAAACTAAAAAAATATTTTCTTTATTTCAATTTATTAATTTTTAAATGTTGGTGAGTAGAACAAGTTAAGTTATTGCGGGCACACTTTTACTATAAATGCTGAGTGACATTTGAACCTGACAAGGACAACACGAACTGTCGTGACGCCACCACTGACGTGCTGACTGGAAGAACGACAGGTGGTTACGATCCCGACTCACGGGACCTGTATGCGAGGTGCTTTTCTACCTGACAAAATGGAAGGGTTGACTGAGAGACGACACACGAACCTGTCGTAAGCGCACCTGGTGACGGGCTGACCGCAATACCCTGAGGACGGACCGACTACATGACACATTACCTGAGGGAGGCTACTTCTCTCACCTACAAAACTGGGTGACTGGGTTGAACTGACAAAGGCGACACCGAACCAGACCGCGCACCTGGCTGACTGCTGGCTGATGCATTGACTGTGACTGGACTCTAGGTACATACATACACTTACTGATAGTCAACTGATCTGTTACACTAGTGCGAGGGTTGATTAACTGACGTGAGGGGAACGACCATAGGACAACCACGCTACCCCTGCTGACGGTGGCTGACCTGACAATTTACTGAGGACTGAGTTACACTGACTACATGACAACACCGTTACCTAGTGCGAGGAACATTCTCTCACCTAACAAAGATGGGTACTGGTTGAACGGACCAGGAAACACGAACCTGTGGGCCGCGCACCCTGGGCGGGGGGGAACAATACTGGGACTTGACAATTACCTGAGGACTTATACTACTATGACGCAACGACTGTTTTCTGAAAAGTGTTGGTTCTACTACAAGGACGTCACAGTGTTGACCAGGGACCCTGACGTGGCGCGACTGATGGTGGTACCAAACTACATGAGTTAACCCTACCTGATGACGTACGACTTACTCGGAAATATCTGAAAACGAGTGACTGGGTTTGATACTGACCAGAGGACGACACAAAACCTGTCTACCCGCACCCTGGCTGACGGTGGCTGACCTGACAATTGATGAGGGACTGGTTTCTGACACATGACGTCACAGTTACCTGTAGTGCGAGAAGACTTTCTCTTACGACAAAAACGGGTGACTAGGTTGATAGACAGAGAAGACACACGGTGTCGGGGCGCACCCGGCTGACGGTGGCTGACCTGACAATTGACTGAGGACTGGTTAACTAACTACATGACTCACACGTACCTGTCGAGGAGACTTTCTCTCACTTGAAAATGACTGAGTGACTGGGTTGATACTGAAGACGCAGGACGACCACGAACCTGGCACCGGCACCCTGGCGACGTGGCTGACCTGACAATTGACTTAGGTGGGTTTACTGACACATACGTCACCTTACCGTTGCGGGTACTTTTCTCGATAACAAAAGACTGGGTGACTGGGTTGATACTGACCAGAGGACGACACACGAACATGTCGTGACCGTGCAGGCCGGCTGACGGTAGCTGACCTGACAATTGACTGAGGGACTGGGTTAACCTGACTACATGACGTCACACGTTACCTGTAGTGCGAGGCTGACTTTCTCTCGTATAACAAAAGACTGGGTGACTGGGTTGATACTGAAAGGACACACGAACCTGTCAGGACGCGCACCCTGGCTGACGGTGGCTGACCTGAAATTGACTGAGTGGGTTAACCTGACTACATGACGTCACGCGTTACCTGTAGTGCGAGGCTGTCTTTCTCTCACTAACAAAAGAGGGGACTGGGTTGATACTGACCAGAGGACGACACAACGAACCTGTCGTGACCGGCACCCTGGCTGACGGTGGTGACCTGACAATTGACTGAGGGACTGGGTTAACCTGACTACATGCCCACACATTACCTGTAGTGCGAGGAAGACTTTCTCTCACCTAACAAAAGACTGGGTGACTGGGTTGATACTGACCAGAGGACGACACACGAACCTGTCGTGACCGCGCACCGGGGCTGACGGTGGGATGAAAATTTGACTGAGTGACTGGGTAAAACTTGATACATGACTCACACTTTACCTGTAGGCGAGGCTGACTTCTCTCGTATAAAAAAAGAGGGGGGAAAAGGGGTTTGAAAACTGACCAGAGGACGACAAACGAACCTGTCGTGCCCCGGCCCCACCTGGCTGACGGGTGCCCGACAATTGACTAGGGACGGGTTTAAACCGACAATGCGTCACACGTTACCTGTAGTGCGAGGCTGACTTTCTCTCGTTATAAAAAAACGGGTGACTGGGTGATACTGACCAGAGGACGACACACAACCGTCGTGACCGCGCACCCTGGCTGACGGTGGCTGACCTGACAATTGACTGAGTGACTGGGTTAACCTAACTACATGACGTCACACGTTACCTGTAGTGCGAGGAAGACTTTCTCTCACCTGAAAAATGACTGAGTGACTGGGTTGATACTGACCAGAGGACGACACACATTACCAGTGATTACCGCAAACGGAGGCCACATATGATTACATCACTTACGTGTAGAATTTTAAAGTCTAGTTAAAATGTATGTGCCAGTTAGTCCTTTAAGTAAATATCTACACGGCTTCTGATTGGTGGTTGCCATAGTGATACAAGTTTTGTTAGTTACATTTATTTGACAGTTTAACTAGACACTGAAATACCGGACCTAACCTATTCTACTCAGTACTATCAAAGCAGATCCAAGTAGTAAGGAAAGACAAGGTGTTAGCAAGTTCAAGAACTCACCGAAGCATTGCAGAAATCCCAGTCTGAAGACAACAGCTGCTTGTTCGTTGAAGAGTGTTGTACAGAGGTAGATTCTGGTGGATCAATATCACCGGAAACCCAGACGTTCACCGAGGCACGCAAACATCTGGAACAGACTATAAAACCAGTAACACCCTGATCCAACATAACGACTTGTTCTACATGATACTAAAATACATTATTTATATATTTATTTAACGTCTATTCTAAGGTTTAAAACTTATTTAAAAAGAAGGACAACAAAAAATATTATTCTATTTATGTGCCCACATTTTATGCAATTATGTAATGTTGGTGCAGTAGAGACACACACGTTACCTATAGTGCGAGGCTGACTTTCTCTCACCTGACAAATGACTGAGTGACTAATTTGATACTGACCAGAGGACGACACACGAACCTGTCGTGACCGCGCACCCTGGCTGACGGTGGCTGACCTGACAATTGACTGAGTGACTGGGTTAACCTAACTACATGACGTCACACGTATCCTGTAGTGCCCTGGTTCAAACATGTGGTTTTAGCCGAAAGGGTGTTAAAAGCAAACTTAGAACGTAATCTTACTAACTTTGGTGTGCTAAAACCGAAAAACCATGTTGCCCAAACGTCCGATGGCTCTAACCCCCCCCCTCCCCCCCCCCCCAAAAAAAAAAAATCAAAAGTTTGACTCTTTTATTCATTCACTTGTACTTAGAATGCAATCTTTCTAACTTTGATGTGCTAAAACCGAAAATCGATGTTGCCTAGACGTCCGAAGGCTCTAACCCCCCCCCCACCCCCCCCCCCAAAACAACAAGTTTGACATATATTTTTGTTCATACTTAAACGCGATCTCACTAACTTTGGTGTGCTAAATCCGAAAATGGATGTTGCCCGGACATTCGAAGAATTTAGCCCCCCACTATCCCTACCACCGACCCCCTTCCCCCAACAAAAATTGAAAGTTTACATTTGCAAACATTTGTTTTTTCTTAAAGTTGATCTTACTAACTTCGGTGTGCTAAACCAAAAATCAATTTTTTCCACCTCGTTGCCTCCACCGCCTACACATCCCCGCAAATAATTGTATGTCTAAATTTGCATGCAACTTTTCAAAAAACTGTTAACGTTATTTTTTTTTTATTTTTTTTTTCTTTTTAAACTTAGTACATGATCTTATTGATTTTGTTGTGCTCAATATAAATAATTTACATTGGAAGTCTCGATACGCCCCCAAAATTTACCCGTGTATTTATCTACTTGAATGTATAATCCAAAGGCTCAAAGTGACACGAACCCCATCCGTTGCCATTCAGCCATTTTGTGCATTAAAATAGTTAACGCTCACCCCACTACAAATGAAGTCTATGTTGTATGCAGAGAAATACACGAATTTGCCTCATGTTAGATGTTAGACATCACAGCCCCTGTGACTTCATCGACATGTTGACTTGAATGGTATCATTGCCAGTGCATTGTTAATTTCTAAATTGTCTTTGTAACAGATGATGATGTTTCCTGCGACGCAAAAGAAATTAATTACAAGTTGCTTTGAATGCGTTTCTTGGTGGAGAATACCGGTACAACCTAAGCCCACATGCCCAGGTGTCTAAACTTCAACATAAGTTAACGCAAACACTACATCTTGTCACAGAGTTAATATTTTTGATTAACTCATTTACTGAAATATATCCTGCTACTAATAGGTGAATGAATGCATGTGTTGACTGATTTTGGAATGCACTCAAAGCTTTTTCACTTATTTAAGTGACCTGCGTTTAGAAGTTTTTAGTCATCTCATGCTTCCTATCTTTGACCATTGACATTATCGGGCAGACTGAACTGCTAGTGCATGATAGACCTTTCGTTGGGATCTCGTCGTGTCATTAATTTTTGTCTTCACTCGTTATTTTGGCATGGATACGTTTCACAACCACAATCGTCACTCATTTGTTGACGGTACAAATAAATTAATAAATATTTTTCATCTTGGTTTTGATTCTATGACAAAGATATTTCTTATTCTTTGAATGAATTCCACGCAAAATCCTGAGACAAACAATCGTTTAAATCTTGCATCAAGTGCAACTTACTTATTGCCATGCCATTGCGTTGTCGCCATATTTATTATTTTATTGTTCTTCTGTACTTCGCGACGAAAGAAAAGTAAACATATCAGGTGGTTTCTCAATTTCTTTTAACTGGAAACAACCACGCTAAAATGTTTTTTTGTTAATTTCCGGATTGATTTCCATATAATTTGAGGTGGTATTTTGCTTTGTCTGCCATTAGGTCTATGAAACCACAGAGTCGTACGCTCATTACAAGCTGCATTTTGGAATCATTTAATATGCTACTGCTCATACCGCACGTCTGAACTTCGATTAAACTTTCATTGGCATTACTTTGCCCCAAAACATACAAGCTGCGTCATCAAACTTCGATTTCTCATTTTTTTTTTAAAGCTGTTTTGTCTTTGTTACACGGATTAGAGGCTGAAGTATTATCGTTGTCACTACAGCTTCTCACAAAAGAATATGGAGGAACACGACGTTTAATCTCAAGCCGATTGATATGGCTTTTGTTATGCTCCACCGTAGGCCTTTATAGTTGCCTTGCAGAGAATTAGGCGTCTAGTAGAGGAGTTACAGCAAGTGATTTTGATAATTTTGCATCCCATTTTTTTTAAATCGGAAGGAATGTTCTCATCCCAACCAAAATTTGTATGAGTTGTCAGGTATCTAAATAGCTCTAATAATGACGTATTGAAAGTTCATTTCACGTTCATGGCGGCTTGGAAACACTTAAAAAAAGCCAAAAATCGTGGCTTTTTTAACGAGATACCTGAGTGTACAGCGACCTATAGCGGGCACCTAGGTAATAGGTTTTGTGAAATAAAATCTTCTAGTAGACAACCTCATTGCCTACTACTTATATTGTGTGAATTTGGTTGAAATAACAAATCCAATGACTATATTTTGAGTCTTTATCTAAAATGTTGTCGAATATATGAAATCCGTGACAAAACCTTCAGTAAGGGGATCCATGGACCCAATTAAAATTTTCCTAAATATTAGTTTAACGAAACACCGGACATAGTTATCAATTATGATCATCTGACATTGCCAAAACTATTTTTGATTTATTTTTCGGTTGAGCGGTACGCCCAATATAGACGTTGACGATTATAGTGAATTTTTTTACGTATACACGGCACAGATTTCTGCTCATAATTTTTGTGTAAGAAGGCTAATTTTTGTTTCTATTTGTAACACATACTCCTGGCTATAAACTCTATATGTTGGAATTTGTTTCCCGTTAATATCTTGCACGGTACGATTTTTACTTCCGCCGGTACAAACACTAACTACATACATACCAATTTATACTTGCGATGCAAACGTAAGTAAACAATAATAACCTTTTTATACCATGATTGACTTATACCTTATCTAGTATGGCCTATTTACTAAATATTTATAACAATGAGACAATCATCAAGCATTATTGTGTCAATATAAAAACGTGTAACAAACTATTTTGAAAAAATCCAAATTTTACCTTCACTGACCTCTGCTGGCCACAAAATTATTTTGAACAATTAAAATATTTTTTTATTTAGAAGACCCTTAAATAATCTTTGATTACGTACCATGCTTTCTAAGTTTTAAAAAAGTACATTTTTTTAAATTCAATTTTTATTTCATTTTCATTTAGGGGATGATTAGACCCACCCACCCTATGGAGATTTAAGGTGATTCTTTATGGGTTATTAAGTGTGTTATTTTAAATCCAGTGATACCATATTCGCTGCTGTAGCAATTTGTCCTATAGGTTCGGCCTCAATTTTGCGGATAGTCCCCGACTAGTAGCGGCGAGAGTCCGAGAGTAACTTCTCACCAACTAGTATTAAAAATTTTCCCACAAGAAGAGCTTTTTAGGAATTTTCGATTTTTCAATTGCACCTTATTCAGCTGAGTGTACGTTAACTGCTCAGCGAGTATCAACACCCTATCTCATCAATGCTATGTTGTACAGTGTTAAATGTTATTAAAACGTCCTACGTATCAGCTATTCTTTGTGTTTGAACTTAATTTCAAACCAGTTTAACCAGTTTAGCTCAAATTTTGGACTAACCATATTCTCAGACCTTTGATTTGTGATAAAAATCAATTTTCAAATATTTTTATCTTCAAAATTACGTTCACCAACTAGGATCCCCTAAATGTCTACAAATTCGACACATTTGCCCAAAGAAATGGGATTTAAGGGTTGAAGTTTTTAAGTCACTGTTAGGCAACATTGGTTTTCGAATTCAGCGTAAAATAACCTATAAGAAAAGTCATGTTGCCCCGCTTTTAACACGAAAAACGGCGCACTTTGAACAATTAACATGGAAGTCCCATACCGAGTGGAACTAGGCTATAGTGCGAGGAAGACTTTCTCTCACTTGAAAAATGACTGAGTGACTGGGTTGATACTGACCAGAGGACGACACACGAACCTGTCGTGACCGCGCACCCTGGCTGACGGTGGCTGACCTGACAATTGACTGAGTGACTGGGTTAACTTGACTACATGACGTCACACGTTACCTGTAGTGCGAGGCTGACTTTCTCTCGTATAACAAAAGACTGGGTGACTGGGTTGATACTGACCAGAGGACGACACACGAACCTGTCGTGACCGCGCACCCTGGCTGACGGTGGCTGACCTGACAATTGACTGAGGGACTGGGTTAACCTGACTACATGACACACACGTTACCTGTAGTGCGAGGAAGCTTTCTCTCACCTAAAAAGACTGGGTGACTGGTGATACTGACCAGAGGACGAACATGAACCGTCGTGACCGCGCACCTGGCGACGGTGCTGACTGACAATTGATGAGGACTGGTTAACTTGACTACATGACGTCACACGTTACCTGTAGTGCAAGGCTGACTTTCTCTCACCTGACAATTGACTGAGGGACTAAGTTGATACTGACCAGAGGACGACACACGAACCTGTCGTGACCGCGCACCCTGGCTGACGGTGGCTGACCTGACAATTGACTGAGGGACTGGGTTAACACACACACGAACCTGTCGTG
>JAMZAV010011367.1:0-21190 GCA_024449915.1 Sweltsa coloradensis | reverse complement strand
AATTTTTTTTTTAAAAAAAATTTTTTTTTCCCTAAAAACCTTGGGGGGCCCGGGGGGCCCCCCCGGGGTGGGGTCGGCGGGGAACTTTTCCCCTTACCTTTGTCCCCCCCGAGGACGACAAACAGCCGGAGGGATGATGACACAGACAATGACCACATTTGGGGGGAACCCCCTGCCCCCCCCATCCTTGGCTGGTTCTGACCACACAGGCCTGTCCCCCCCTTTTCCCCTCCCCCGCTCACTCCTTAGTCCCCCCCCTTTGGAAAGAAATACAGGTGGTACTCACACTTATGATTTGTTTTATTTTGGGAGGCGTGAAAAAATCACGCTTTTAAAAGCGCCAAAAACTGCTAATACAAATACTTTTTGAACATTTGGTTTAATAATGGTAAAACAACAGCAAAAATATATATTGAAATCCCTGAGTAATTAATCAATATTTAAATAATACAGAAAAGAAATAATTTTTGGGTTATAGGGAGGTGGAAATTTGGGGGAAAAATCGAAAAAAAAAACCCCTGATTCTTGCACTCAAAACACAGCAAAGACATTGAAAAACATAAAAAAAATCAAAAACTAAAAACCCTCATTCCCTAAATATCCTATAAATAATTTTTTAGTAACTTCTCATTTGCCGATAATGCATAAAAAAAGAGTATTTCAAACCTTTTTAACCCATAACAATTTGTTTCGTGATCTATTTGTGTTTATCTACGTATTTTGCATATTGATCAAAAATTGGGTTTGATCCAGAGAATAAAAATTTGCGTGCAGATTAGTTTCGAAGCTTAAAACCCGGATTTGTTATGTTGGCGGGTCTCTTGGGTCATACAAAGACTATTTATTCCTGCCCCTGGATCTACCGGGGCTCGAGCACATCTAGGAGGCGTGAGTTTCCGCTTCAAAACTGCTTTGCCGGGCCCACCAAAATATTTGATCATGGATTAGATCTCGCCCCCATAGTTTTTTCCATTTTTTACGGAAATTTTATAAAATCTAAAAAAAATCATTGTTGGTAGTATTCTCCTACTGTATTTCTTTCTTACGTTATAGTTGTAAAATTCATTTTATTATTAATTTTTTTTTATATTGTAAAATTTATTACATGGCACTTAAAAATAAATTAAAGCAAAAAAATAATTTGTTGAAACCCTTGCTTGCCATGTGCTTTAATGTTTTTTAATTTTATTATTTTTATTTTTTGGTGATTTCATACAAACTCGGTTTAAAAACCGAGCAACTGTTTTCGGATTACGTCAAGTACTTTTCCCTGTTACCTTTTTACATACATTATTACTTTTGTCTTAACTCTAACTAAAATAAGTCATTTATAAATTCTAATATTGTTTGTAGATGATGTTTTCTTTCTGCTGTTACGGTCGTGGCCGATTTCTCGTCAAGCCATCCTAGCATTTGCTCTTCGGACTATGGGAAACCACGAAAACCATGTCAGGATGGAAGCTGTCTCGAAATCTCGAAGTATCATTCTTAGTTTAGAAATTTACGAACTATTCTAAAACGTGTTGAGTATTACTGCTTTTGAGTCTCGATGTATACTTTGGGGTTGAAGATCTAGTTGTTTAATGCTTTCATGTAGCTTCTTCGGTATGATGCCGTTGGCTGATTAATGAATGGGATTGTATTTACCTTTTTCTGTTTCGACTCTTCTTGATCTCAATTGAAAGTTCACTATACTTGTCAATTTTTTTCTTCCACGTGGTCTCGACGTTATGGCACTTGGGATAGCAACGTCGATAAGGTTAGTTTCTTGTTTCTTCTTGTCAATTATTTTTAAAATCCGGTCTGTTGTGATGTATCGTTGTCTGTTATAACTGTGGCGGTCGTAATATATTTGTAATCTTTACTATCTATACTTTCTCGGGTTTTGTATTTGTAGTAAGGTGTGTGTTTTCAATGAGGTTTGTACTTGATTGCTAGTTTTTGATGAAAAATGTTACTATTTGGGTTATGTCTGTAGGGGTAATCTGTTTGACATAGTGACTTGCCCCCGGGATATGATGTGTTCGATTGTTTCACCCCTTCCCACTACATTTTCTACATTGATCGTTTACTGTCGCATCTTGTATTATGTATTTTTTATAATTGTTCGTCGCAATCACTTCTGTCTTGAATAGCCATCATAAAACCTTCTGTTTCTCCAATATTTTCCCCGTTGTTTAACCACCTATTTGATGCTTTAATATCTACGTGACCTTTGTGTAGTTCATCATAATGTCTCTTGTGTAGGGTCTTTTCTGAGAGACGTAACTCTTTTGAAGCGTCAGTTATGAGTTTCCCTTGTAGTTTTGGACATTTTCGTTTGCTAGATTGAGTGGAGTTAATGATTTGTCAGCTAGCACTACAGCCCTATGAAGTGTGGATTGGTTGCTCTTTGTAAAAAAGTATTTTCTTAAAATTTCTATTTGTTTATAATATAATTTTGTTCAGATCAATTAGGCCCCGTCCTCCTTTTTCTCTTGGAAGTGTAAATCTCTCTATTGCTGATTTAGGATGATGTATTCTGTTTTTGGGTAAGTGTAGTACGAGTTAATATTTCCAACGCGGGGAAATGTCTGTCTGCGCCCCATTTAATGATTCCGAATGAATATGTCAGTACTGGTACAGCATATGTATTTATTGTTTGTGATCTTGTTTTTACCGTTTAGTTGCGTCTTGAGGATAGACTTTAGTCGTTTCTTGTATGTATCTATAAATTTTTTGCTTTCATAACTTTATGTTCAATTCTGGCAGCTTGTGCGAATCCTAAATATTTGTATACATCGTTATCGTCCATTATTCCAATCCTATTTCCATCATCTAGCTGGAACTCTTCTGCTTGTGTAACCTTCCCTTTTCGATATGTAGCGTCTTACATTTGTCTACTCCAAACTCCATGCAGATATCTTGACAAAATTCTAATGTTGTATTGACTAGACTGTTTAGTTGAGTAAATTTGATGCATAAAACTTTGGTCATCCATGTAGAATAGGTGGAAATTGTGTGACATACCACTTTATTGTCCTTAATTTTAAATCCGTATGTCGATTCGTTAAGCATATGTGACAGTGGGTTTAATGACAGACAAAACCATAATGCACTTAATGAGTCACCTTGGAAAATGCCACGTTTAATTTGTATTGGATCTGTAGTTATCTGCTGGTTTTTCATATTTATTTTAGTGTTTTTTTCTCCATTTTCTCCATTACTGTCTTAAAAAAGTTTACAATTATTGGGTTGATTTTATATATTTGTAAATCTAAAATAAGCCTTTGTGTGTGATGTTAGTCAAAGGCTTTCTTGTAGTCAATGTAGTTTACGTGAATATTCCTTTTCTTATTGTGTGCCTGTTCATTACAGTAAGTCAAAAATAATTTGTTCTTTACATCCCTGTGATTTTCTTACAGCATCCTTTTTGTTCCTGGGCCATGATATTGTGTTCTTCGCAATGATTATATACTTTATTGTTATGCATGAAGTCCAATATTTTATATATATTTGGGTAGACATAATTGGCCGATATTTACTTGGGTTCTTCGTGTCAATATCCTTCGGTTTGAGAAAGGTTACTCCTTCAGTAAAGAATTCGGGTATTTCTTTAACTCCATTTATAAACTCGTTGAGACATTTTTTAATTTGATTGTGAGTAGTATTGCATTTCTTATACCAAAAATTTTGAATACTATCATTACCTTATGCTTTCCAGCTATGTGTAGCACTGATTGTCGACTATACTTTAATTCATAAATAGTTATACCTTCGAATCTCATCTCATTAATATCGCTCATCCTAGCTATTTCGTCTTGAATCCATTGTGCATCCTGGTTGTGTGCTACCGGGTTACCCCATATTCCTGTATAAAACTCTTCTATCTCTGTCTTAGTTGGTGTTCCATTTCCTATTATTTCTTCGGTACTAATAGTTGTTGGTAAAACTGTTTTTTCTTTCTTTAAACATTCGGTTTTGTTTTTTTCTAATACTACTTTTTTATATCTTTTTAATCTCTTAGCTAAGCACTTACTTTTGTTTAATGTATCCAATTTTCGTGAATGAATTCGTTAAGTTTTCATGCTTTGCATGAACCTTGAATCTTTCAAATATATTTTGGCAGTATCTTATCACATTTTTAGATCGATTACCCATTCGGTATTGTTCCAGTCGACCGATATCTCTCCTAAGCTCAACGATTCTCCAACTAGTCGCTTTTCCCATTTCGTACTTTTTCTTCTCCTGTTTTGTCTTTGAAGATGTTGCAGATTTACCTTAAGCCAATTCTACCACTGCTACAGCGGCACAATAAATTGCGCATGAACGTCTGCTGAATTTCGCTTGTGTGTAACTGATAAATATTGTGTTCATTTTTGTGTACCGCTGTCTTCATTTCCTTTGAATGCTTGGGTTTAGTAAAGTATGTCTCTGTTTGGGTTTTAAAGTGCGCAAACTCTGACATGGCTGTTGTAAATGCTAAAACTAGGATGTTCTTTAGATTGTCATGTCGGGGTGATTTTCCCATTGCGTTTTTGCATATCTACCTCTTGTGTTTGAAACTCTAGTTTTTCTGGTATCTTGATCTTCTTTTGTTTGGTTGTTGGGATTTCTAGTAGTTCTGGACGTTCTGGTAAAGCCTGGAGTTCTTGTAGGTTGGATGTTCGGGTAGCTGACGTTCTGGGAAAATCTGGACTGTTCTGTTTGGTCTGGAGGTTCTGATATCTGACGTTCTGTTGGTCTGGGAAATTCTGGTGTTCTGGTAGATTGAAAGTTCTTCAGGTATGGCAATACCGGTTTTCTGGTAGTTCTAGTAGTCTGGTATGAAGTGGTCTTCTTCTTCGCGTCCTCTGCTGATGTATGCCTTATCATCTTGATGGCTTGTAGTTCGTTCTTCACTTTGCGTTTATTCTATTTAATATTTTACTGTACATTTTATTTTTTAACTATAATTCTTCTTTGGTCACTATTCTCTGTTCACTTACTTCTAAAAATGGATATTCACGAAAAAACTCCCTATGGAGCTCTTGTCGATAAACCCATTAAAAAAAGTCTCTAATAACGTTACCCTATAATAGCTACGCATCACACAAATGTTCAATCTTCCCGTCCATTTGATGCGCTGTCTCATTTTTTCCAGCTTTGGTGGTCTGTAATATTCCATTACAGAAAAATCCATCGTCTGTTAGTTTCCCCCTTTTACTTGTTCTAGATAAATTATTCTACTATCTGTCAAAGTCACCTATTATTTGTTATTGTTTATAACGTCAATGCACTTAAAAAGAATTAAAAACTTTTTTCTCATGATTCATCATTTCAGGGCGGTGATGAGGTCTTCGCTTCTCAACCTCCTTGCCTTTTCGTTTTGATAAATCTTTTCTTATTTGACGAATTTAGAAGACTTCAATCTTCTCGATTCTGCAAAATAATTAACGGGGCTTACGTAAAAAGCTAAATATTATACTATTTTAATATATTACCTTGCTGAAATTACAATAATGCCTCTAAATGAATATATGCCTACCACTAACTGTCAAAAAAATAACAAATTCAACTGTTTTTAATGTTATTTACAGCCTAGGTCTAGACACGATATAAAACTACAAAATAATGGTATAAATACTAAAAACTAATACTTCCCTTCAATGTCACTTGTAGTACGTCACAAGTAGATCAAGATAGTGTCAAAATTTGAGATGGAATGCTTGTATTTTAGCGAAAATAGAAATTTAACCAGCAACTTATCGCGAGCTTGACTAGCTTTTATTATTATTATTATTATTATTATTATTATTATTATTATTATTATTATTATTATTATTAAGTCTCTATTTACAGCGGATAATGAAAAAGCCACATGTGCAAAATTAATAGAGAAGGGAGGAGAGGAAACCCTGTACCGGAACGTAGCCTACTCATTTCGAAATGTACCAACGGGAACAATGGTTTTACGTTCCATCCGAAAGGACGGTGTAACCTTGACAGTCATAGGTTCCACCACTCTTACCCAGACTGCCGAGCAGACGTCGAGAAGAACGAAGCAGTTACACTAGCTCTCGAATCTTCCATCTGCTCTAGCCAGCAGTATACGAGTGGTATTATACTACACATGTTTTATGCCTTCCCTTATTATTTCGGATACATTTCAATGTAATATGTCATAATATGGTACAGTATATATTTATTGATCTCCGACAACATGTTAACCCACCCATGCACAAAAGTCAAGTAATAAAATCTAAACAATTAAAAGTACACATTAATCGCAATTGTTTAAATTTAGTTTCATAAAATAAGTGAATAAATTGTTTTTAGAGTCTACCCACTCAGTCATATAACTGATTTTCAGTGGGGGACAGTAAATCAAAGCGACCAAGCCAACCCTGTAGGCCCCGACGCAATCGACGAGTGAGCGATAACCAACCCAAAGATCGATATTTTTATAGGAAATATAGCAATCAGGTATGGACAGTGCGAACACCCGCGGATCAAAGCCCGAATCAAAAAGGCCGATTCAGAACAACTCTGAATTTATTATGTGTCGTTGCTAGGACGGCTCCAAAGTCCCGTTTACAAAATCCTAAACAAGAACTGATGGACCTTAGTCCAAAACAGAAGTTAAAAACTTCTGACTTTAGCGGGAATCGAACCCTTAGGGTCATTCATAACCAACTTAGGCCTCTAACTTAGCAGCTAACTTAGCCTCTAACTGTAGGTTGCTGTTTATGGTAGATATTTAGGCCGCTAAAGGCCGCGTTCCCATACTTTTTGGTTTTGTCCCTTAAGAAATTGTTATGGGAACAAGAAATCCGATATCCTGATTGGTTAGTATGTTTCAGTGGCCTGTCATAATGAGTTACTCCTTTTTATTGGTCGTCGTATAAATAACAAAAAGTCTGATTGGTCCGTTTAAGAATTATGGTTTTTGTTATAACAATTTCTTAGGACAAAAACGTAACAATTTAACACGTATTTCCTATCCCCTTGTAACTAAACCAATTTGTGGGAACGAGGCCTTACTTAACAGCCACTGCCTCCTAGATGTTGCTCGTGGCAGAGTGCTTTACAGCCATACCGTCGCCCATTGATATTAAACCCCCGTCGCCTCTAACTTTAGGTGGCTGTGCTGTGCATGATAGATGTTTTTAAACCAATCACAACACAGATTTGCAGTGTTTACTTTTATCGCGCCAATGCTTGACATACAATAACATTCAGCATTCAGTAAGTAGGCCTAGCCTAGCTCTACTTAGGTAGCATTATAGAATTGATTGACTATAGACTGTACAGTTTATTAAACAATAATTGATGGTAAAAATAATAAACGTATTTATTTAAGACAACGTGACACTGACGTAAGCCTTACATAACCTCACATGGCCTAGCCCTAGCTGGGGGCTAGGCCTAGTACCGCAATAAACGTTAATAATACTGACGGTCAGTTGACATTTCTGCCCCAATCGATAGCCAAATGTTTTCTTTTATATTCTTATCTTTGTATAAAGACGAAGATTTTTCATATAGCAGTGGCCTTTTCATGAATTCGTTCATAGCTTTTTCATCGAAAATAGCTGATGTTTCTTGGGATCCATTTTTGCTGTTTGTTTACGTTTTCAATCGGATATGACCGGAAATTGTCGGCTCGAGTCTCTCTCTGATTGGTTAAAAGCTTAATGTTAAGTTAGCTGCTAAGTAAAACCTTGGAGTTTGCAAACATTCGGTTGCTGATAAATGTAAGTTAAAGGCTAAGTTTGGTCATGAACAGACGTGTTGTTTTCCATAAGACAAACCTTTAAGTTAGAGGCTAAGTTAGCTACTAAGTTGGTTATGAATGAGTTGGTTATTAAGCAACCGAATGTTTGCAAACTCCAAGGTTTTACTTAGCAGCTAACTTAACATTAAGCTTTTAACCAATCAGAGAGAGACTCGAGCCGACAATTTCCGGTCATATCCGATTGAAAACGTAAACAAACAGCAAAAATGGATCCCAAGAAACATCAGCTATTGTTCGATGAAAAGCTATTGAACGAATTCATGAAAAGGCCACTGCTATATGTAAAATCTTCGTCTTTATACAAAGATAAGAATATAAAAGAAAACATTTGGCTATCGATTGGGGCAGAAATGTCAACTGACCGTCAGTATTATTAACGTTTATTGCGGTACTAGGCCTAGCCCCCAGCTAGGGCTAGGCCATGTGAGGTTATGTAAGGCTTACGTCACGTTGTCTTAAATAAATACGTTTATTATTTTTACCATCAATTATTGTTTAATAAACTGTACAGTCTATAGTCAATCAATTCTATAATGCTACCTAAGTAGAGCTAGGCTAGGCCTACTTACTGAATGCTGAATGTTATTGTATGTCAAGCATTGGCGCGATAAAAGTAAACACTGCAAATCTGTGTTGTGATTGGTTTAAAAACATCTATCATGCACAGCCACCTAAAGTTAGAGGCGACGGTATGGCTGTAAAGCACTCTGCCACGAGCAACATCTAGGAGGCAGTGGCTGTTAAGTTAGCGGCTAAATATCTATCATGAACAGCAACCTAAGGCTCATTCATAACCAACTTAGGCCTCTAACTTAGCAGCTAACTTAGCCTCTAACTTTAGGTTGCTGTTCATGATAGATATTTAGGCCGCTAACTTAACAGCCACTGCCTCCTAGATGTTGCTCGTGGCAAAGTGCTTTACAGCCATACCGTCGCCTCTAACTTTAGGTGGCTGTGCATGATAGATGTTTTTAAACCAATCACAACACAGATTTGCAGTGTTTACTTTTATCGCGCCAATGATTGACATACAATAACATTCAGCATTCAGTAAGTAGGCCTAGCCTAGCTCTACTTAGGTAGCATTATAGAATTGATTGACTATAGACTGTACAGTTTATTAAACAATAATTGATGGTAAAAATAATAAACGTATTTATTTAAGACAACGTGACGTTAGCCTTACATAACCTCACATGGCCTAGCCCTAGCTGGGGGCTAGGCCTAGACCGCAATAAACGTTAATAATACTGCGCGGTCAGTTGACATTTCTGCCCCAATCGATAGCCAAATGTTTTCTTTTATATTCTTATCTTTGTATAAAGACGAAGATTTACATATAGCAGTGGCCTTTTCATGAATTCGTTCTTGAGCTTTTCATCGAACAATAGCTGATGTTCCTTGGGATCCATTTTGCTGTTTGTTTACGTTTTCAATCGGATATGACCGGAAATTGTCGGCTCGAGTCTCTCTCTGATTGGTTAAAAGCTTAATGTTAAGTTAGCTGCTAAGTAAAACCTTGGGAGTTTGCAAACATTCGGTTGCTGATAAATGTAAGTTAAAGGCTAAGTTTGGTCATGAACAGACGTGTTGTTTTCCATAAGACAAACCTTTAAGTTAGAGGCTAAGTTAGCTACTAAGTTGGTTGTGAATGGCCCTTAAGTTAGCTGCTAAGTTAGAGGCCTAAGTTGGTTATGAATGAGCCTTTAACCTTAACCTTAGTTAACACCTTGTCTGGATTAGCCCGATAGTATTAACCTCAAAGTCGAACTTTAATTTAATTACTTAATAACACTTTACAAATTATGTTGCATGTATGCCTGCAAAGGCTCGCGTCACACTCCCGAGTGCGCCATTAGTACTAAAACTAATTAACACCAAGAATGGCGTGTTTATAAACTAGAAGTTGTCATAGACGGGCTTCACATCAGCGGACTACAGTATAAGCAGTTTAGTTTTATTTCCTGTTATTACAAGTAATTATGTTTATTATTTAAATTCTTCGAGTCATGATGTGATACACTTTCGTATTATTGTGTTAGGATGTTTTGTTGAATTTTGTAATGGATTTTTAATTTCGGTTGTATTCTCGTCATTATTATAATGACTCTTTGTCTTCATTTATTTATGCTAATATAGGACTTCAACCATTATAAGCGACAAGACTTGGTTTAATACATCACCTTTAAACATAATTTTGATTTACTGATTCAAAGCTAAAGGTGATTCGATCATATAAATGACACGAGAAGTAAGTAAACAATTACTTCTTATGTAGAGTACAAACAATATTTAAAATAACATTTAAATTTTATCGTGCGTTGAAATTTCGTTGTAGGCTCTACAGATATAAGGAGATGTGTTACTAAATACATTTTTAAAATTGCTTTTGAAGGTAATCCATATACTTTAAATATACGATCCTACGTTTCTACCCTGTATATAACATTTCGTTCGCAAAGCCCTAATTTACACCGATTGCCCAGTGAGATTCGTAAACGTAGCAATTAAATTTTGAATATTTAGCATTTATTTATTCAAATTAGATTCGTAAACGTAGCAATTAAATTTTGAATATTTACTACTTTATCTTTCCGACAAAACCCTAAATGTGTGTGTGTGTGTGGGGGGGGGGGGGAGATTGTCTTATACGCTTGTAATGAGAAATTAACCTTTATAGAAAATTCAATCTAGCGTCTTCAAATTTAAGAATACAAAGGTACACTTATTCTTAATTAGCTATAGAAAACCCATTGTTTTGTTAATTTTGAGTTTTGTAGCGTTTCCAAAATAATAAATGCTCATCGATCTCGTATCAGAAATCAAAAACGCTAAATCTACGTGTATCTTTATGTTGTGGTCCGCGCATATTTGAGTGTCACATCATCGTAGAAAAAGTCTCGTTTTCCGTTCGTTCTTCTCCAGAAAATTAGGACATCTGAACAAGACAAGCAAGTCTAGACCCAGAGCCCGGGGCAAGAGTTAAACTACTTTCATCTTGATGGACGTAATTTATGAGATGACGTCGTGTTTGTTTACCACAACCTCCTCACACTGACTTGCACCACTTACACCTCACTCCCACGGTGCACGGCGTTTCCTCCAGAATGTGCTCGAACAAACTCCGGATGAACATGGTTAGAAGCTGTAGAAATAACTTGTGCCACATTCCATGAATGCTCATGTTTTCTTTAGTTTATGTTCGTTTAAAACTAGCGTCATGTTTTCTTACATTATTTCTGTATGTTGTTGAGAAAGTGTGAAGAAATTTTCACGACAATTGCTACGAATCAATAAAAGTAACAATACTAATACAATACTAATTTACTCTTATTGCTATTTTGTATGCATGTATTAATCGGATGCCTTGGTTTTATAGTAGGCATGTATGTCTGACAGCAGTGGTATAACTAGGAATAATTTTGTGTTGTGGGGGGGGGGGGGGGGGGGGGCGAGCTGCGAGCTGGAGTCTGGGGCCCCTTTCCCGAAGGCGGCGAAATTTATTTCGTCAGTTTTATAGCTAAAAAATGCAACTCAAAAGCTTATGTTTTGTTAATGAAGAACATACATTTTAGTTGGTTTTGGGCGTAAAAATTTCATCTGATTACCCAACTTAACCATCAGAGAAGTATATGAGTATATGTTATGGGTGTATTATCCCACGCCTAATCGCGTACTGCCTAAAAAAGGTTTTTATACCTGCTTTACCTTATTTTCTCGTACTCCCTAAGATTTTCTCGTACGCCTAAAAAGGGACAAGGGGAGGGCTGTCTCGTACTGCCTAAAGATCCCCCTGTTTTGGTTACGTACGTCTTTTTGCGTGTCTTATTTCTTGATACCCTGTGTTCGATTGGGCGCGTTATTTAAAATCTCTCTCTCTCTCTCTCTCTCTCTCTCTCTTCTCTCTCTCTCTCTCTCTCTCCTCTCTCTCTCTCTCTCTCTGATTTATCCTTTAATTTAATTTTAAACATTTAATGTTATTTATGATGTATAACGTAATACAAATACGTATGTACGGTATATGGGCATTGTACCCCTTTTTCAACGGCAAATTTTTTATACAACCATCAGAACCATATAACAATATAATTATACAAAATACTAAGATACCCTGTACGATTTGTAACACTCATACACTTAGAAATGCTCTTAATTTCCTAATGCACGAATACACATCGACCAAGATAAAAGTCACTTATTATTAAAATTAAAATAATTAAATATTAAAGTTATTTTAAGGAACATACTAGAAAAAAGCCAAAGTCGTTGGGTTAAAAAGAGTGGTGAGCCATGTTTTGAAAACCCGGTAACATTCCTATTATTCCCCCTTTTTTTTTTCCCTTGGCCTCCCTAGCTATCATAGGCTAGAAATGGCGCATTATGGCCTTATGGTTGACGCGCCCCTTTTACCAACTAAACTTAAAAAAAACATTATTTATACCAATATAATCATCAAACTTAAATGCAAATGTTCCGGGTACTCAACACATGGGCTCGCTCAATAGTCGCCCTTGTACCCGAAATGTGGTAGACCTGGGTTCAATCCCTGGCGGGAAAGATTTTGTAATTTCTAGAATGTATTTTTAAAATTATTATACATATTTTGAAATGCATATAACGCAGTGTAGTCATCATCTGTGACAATATAGGAAAACATAGCCCGTACAAAATACGTGAAAATATTGCAAGGTTTACTCAATCTTCGAGGGAATTTGGGGTACCCGAGTGCAAAAATTTGATACACCCGGGCACTGCATTTCACCGCCAGACAAATAACAAACGACAATTATTTTTAAAAAACAAAACAATTGTCGTTAAAATAATTCCAACATTAGCAGCCTATTTTTCAATTATTATTCTTGTACTTGTAGGTTTAAATCGCAACGAATCTGGCCTGATTTGTTGGCAGTTCAGTTAACCCCTAACCCGGGGTCCGTATAAAATTTAGCGGGAAACTGTTTAGCGAATCGGCTGATTTTCGATGCCTACAGAAAGGGCAGACACTCACCCATAGACTCACAAAATAAGCGCCGTTTTAGTAAATTGGAGTCACTCAGTCGCTTCGCTCCCTCTTTTATTAAGTTTTCAGATGGTATCAGTACAAACAGTGCTCAATATGTATTGAAAATGGTAGTGATACACTTATGTTTTATTTTTTATATTATATAAAATAAAAAAACAACGGACATAGTTTATCATCCATTATAATCATCTGACATTCTAAAATCTATCATTTATTTAGGTTTAAGGTTATTAAAAAAATATTGTTGTTTAAAATATCGTTTGAACTGAATCTAGCGGCCTAGTTTAATTTTAAGTAGGTTATCAAAAACAAGGGACAAATTTTATTAATTGGATGAGCGTGCGAGCAAAGCGAAAGATTCCATTTCACTTCACTGGAGAAAAAAATCCGGGAAAAGTTTTTTTTCTTTTTTTTTTCTTTTTGTTCTATTTTTGGCTGTTTGTTAACACGATTCCGGCTCCCATTGCTCTAAAATTTTATGGAGGCCTTCGAAATCTCTGAACTTAGAACTGCCACGTTTTTGAGCGCAATCAAAAAATTATTTCTTATGAAAATCGCAATTTTACTATTTATTTTTTTTTCGATTTTTAAAAAATTTCTTCGACTTATAACACATACATTCTTAATACGTTTTTTAATGATTTTTTAAACAGAATCTTAATTTCAAAAATTTAAAAGATATTCGTGTGAAATTTGAGCAAAATCAAAAAAATTATTTCTCATGAAAAATCAAAATTTTACATTTTTTCTTTGAAAAAAAAAAACACAATTTTTTGACTTATCACCTACATGCTTTATCCTATCGTAATGTTTTTTTCACAAAACCCTTTAATTTTTTTAATTAATATATTCGTGTAAATTTGAGTGCAATCGAATAATTATTTCTTATGAAAATCGCAATTTTACGTTTTTTTTTTTTTTTTAACAATTTACGATTAATTAAAACAAATTAAAATAAATAAGTTAATTTTTTATTTAATTTTTTTAAAATTTAAAATTTAAAAAAAAAATCTTCGACAGAACAACAGAAAGTCCGCAATAACACATGGCAGCTAAATCCCACCAATTACGCTCATCCAACAACGCGGCGGGACTTATAAGCGTTTTCCTAGTGAATTTAGAAATTAACAGAAAATTTTTTTGGGGGTCCACCATTGACCCCCAAAAATGGTCAAACTTGGTATTTTTTTTTTTTATTTTAGGTCTCTTAGTCAAAAATCTTCCATAAGAAATAAATGAGGACTATCTAATGAGTTAATGCCGTGACCTTGGAGGATTTTGATCTAAAAAAAATATTTTGCTATTATTGACGCACTCTACTGTTTTTCTGTAAATACCCTATATTTGTTTTGTAATTTGGGCTTGTGGTTCGGTCAAAATATGCTAATTACCAAGAAGGAGTGTGATTTAAGAATGCATATTTTTTAGTATTTGAGTGTATATTTGTGCCCAGTTTCAAGACACGATGTTATAAACGGCCAATTTTGGATGAGCGTAGCGAGCGTATCGAGTGAAGCGAAGATTCCATTTCACTACACTGGAGAAAAAAAATCCGGAATGTTTTTCTTTCTTTCTTTCTTTCTTTTTTTTGTTTTTTTTTTTGTGTTTTTTTTAACACGTTTCCGCTAAACCGATACTCCAATTGCGATAAAATTTTCTAAAGACCTTCGAAATCTCTGAACTTAGAAACTGCACGTTTTGGAGCGCAATCGGAAAATTATTTCTCATAAAAATCGCAATTTTACGATTTTTTTCGATTTTTTTAAAAATTTCTTCGACTTAAAATTTTTAATGATTTTTTTCACAGAACCTTAATTTGAATTAAGATATTCGTGTGAAATTTGAACTTAATCGTAAAATTATTTTTATGAAAATCAAAAAGTTTACGGTTTTTTTCTTTTTTAAAGGCTATTGTACCCCCTCTGGCCAATAATTTGAAAAGCGAAGAAATATGTCTGAAAAGGTTTGCTGAATGAAAGAAGGCCTTTAAAATAACAGGGGAAAAAAAAAACGTGAATTTTTTGGGCGGGACATAACCTCACTTTGGAAAATTAGATTGAGATTTTTTGGACACAAGTTTAATATAAAGACTAGTTCAAAATTAAATTTTGAGAATCGGTTTCTGGATATTTGTTTCTAAACACCCTTTTTAGCTATAAACTTGACTATAGCTAAAATAGTTTTCGAAAATAACAGTTGGTGTACGAATTTTTTGTCAAACGGAACAAAACTCGTATTTTTACCGTTTGAAAAAATAAATTTTAAATTCAAATTTTAAAATTTGTACACCAACGTTATTTTCAGAAAACTATTCAACTTTAACGGCGCTCATTCTGTGAGTCTGCGTGTTTTGTACATCGAAAACCAGCCGAAACGCTGAACAGATGCGCTGAAATTTTAAACAGACATCGGTGAACTTCTGACAAAATTAGCTAGATCCATTGCGATTAAACCTAAAAGAAATAATAAAAGGGTGCCAATGTGTAGAAATTATTTTTAAAGACAATGATTTGATTTGAAAAAAAAAATGGTTGTTATTTGCCTGGCTGTGAAATACGTGCCCCAAAATTTATCGGATTTTGCACGCTCAAGGTACCCACAAATTTCGCTCGAAGATTGAGTAAATCTTGCAATCTTTACACGTATTTTGTATGGCTATGTTTTCCATAGTATTGTCAAATATGATGGACTCACGCGTTTTATGTATTTCAAAACATGTTTAATAATTTTAAAATACAATCCAGACATTACAAAATCTTTCCCGACCAGGGATGAACCCACGTCTCCCACATTTCGGCTATAAGGGCGCCTTAGCCAACTAGATAGGGAAACGTCAAAGTCGTTGTTAGACGAGTGAGCGAGTCACGTGTTGAGTACCCGGGAACATTTGCATTTAAGTTTGATAAGTATATTGGAATAAATACTAATAGGGTTTTTAAGTTTTGTTGGTATAAGGGCGCTTAACTGTAAGGCCATAGTGAGCCACTCTAGCCTATGATAGGTAGGGAGGAAAGTTTAAAGTTACTGGGTACTCAAACATGGTCATCAATCGTTAACTAAACGACTTGGCGTTTCCCTAGTATCATGGATGTCAACAGTCACAACAAATGACAATTTTGTGAAGATCTGTTTTAGTTTGGATAGCTCCCAAATTTGGGAGAGCTATGGTGCGTTAAGCCAGAGGGTTGGGTTCGATCCCCAGTCAGGGCATACTTTTTTTATTATAAGCATTATTGTAAGCATAATAATAATAATATAGTAAAATAGAACCGGAATATGTACATTATTTCCTACACGCAATGAGAGAGAGTGAGAGACTTGACTTTTTTTTCGAACAATAGGATTAATACGTGTACACATATGTTACAAAGAAATTACAAAGGAAAAATAAAATAAATACAACAATATTGGAGCTAAATTTTTGATGGGTAAGTAAAATGAAGTTTTGCTTCGCTCAACCAAAAATTAAATTAAAAATAAATTTTTAAAAATAGACTAAAAATATAGAAAACTAAAAAGTAGATATAGAGATAGAAATACAGAGATTGATTGATTGATTAAAAGTTTTATTTTTGCTGGAAGATTTAAAGGGCCCCAAAGGCCTTTTTACATCTAACCAGCTAAAATAACGAGAGAGAGCGAGAGAGAAGAGCGAGAGAGTGTGTGAGAGAGGGGGGTGGGGAGAGAGAGAGATTTAAATAAACGCGCCCAATGGGAATACAGGGGATCAAGAAATAAAAGGACAACGCACAAAAGACGTGCGTAACCAAAAGAGGGGGGTCTTTAGGCAGTACGAGAGAGCCACTCCCTCGTCCCTTTTTAGGCAGTACGAGAAAAATCTTAGGCAGTACGAGAAAATAAGGTTAAAGCAGGTTTTTAAAAACCTTTTTTAGGCAGTACGCGATTAGGCAGTGGGACCCGGGACCCCATTATGCATACTAATAGAGGCAGATTGAAATAAACTTTTAATAAAAGCTCAAACACTAAAACTTTAAACTTCCTGAATCGGACTCTGTAACAATGTTTACAGTAATATATCTGGGGATCTACAAACTCAAAATATGAACGTGAAGGGGTTCCCATTTTGGAATTTTAACATTAATTTTGTTTTATGTAAGACGAAGATGCCCTAACTTCCGCCACTGACTGACAGTATGTTGCGGTTTTACCCATCTGCCCCCCCCCCCCCAAACTCCGTTAACAGTGATGTGCAAGGAAGCCAGCATTGATGGCATTGCAACTTCAAACAATACACGTTCTTTACGACTAACGACGCCATAAGTAAAATTAAAAAACGATCATTAACATTTACAAAAAAAAACTTAAAAACAATTTTATAACCGACAGTTTGAAGGCGATAAGCCGCGCGACTCTGATTCAGGAAGTCTCGGGGTTTAAAAACCCGCGAGACCGGTTATCCTGACTGAAGGTTTTTTCCCGATGATTTTCCGCAAGGGATTGAGTCCTCGGACATCCCTTCACAATTGTCCAATCCGCAACATACCAAGTTAGACGGGCCCTTTAAATTCCAACTCGACACCTTCTCGCGGTTTGGCCCGTGAATAGGGGAGTTTCACTCCCGAAACTAATGGCGAGCTCTGGGCGTCGTCGGGGAACCCCCTTTCCCTTGACTACCATCCCCGACGGCGACGACAAAGACAACACGGACGGATGATGACACAGACGGAGACGACCACGACGTGGGGGAACCCCTGCCCTCCCCATATGCTTGTGGCTGGTTCTGACCAGCACAGGCCTGTCCACCCCTTGTCCCCCCGCGTCATCCCTTACGTCCCTCCCTTCGTCTCGATTAGCCAAGTTGCATAAATATGAGACGTAAAGCAATATCCAATATCCAATTTCCACGTGGGGGAACCCCTGCCCTCCCCATATGCTTGTGGCTGGTTCTGACCAGCACAGGCCTGTCCACCCCTTGTCCCCCCGCGTCATCCCTTACGTCCCTCCCTTCGTCTCGATTAGCCAAGTTGCATAAATATGAGACGTAAAGCAATATCCAACCAAGTTAGACACCTGAAGAGGGGCATTCAGCCTGGGCAGGCTTCCCACAAAAAGCATTATTAATTAACATATTTTGAATAGTCCTCATTAATGTTAATTTCATTCTTTGAACCATGAAAAGAACTCAATACAACAATCTTCGCACAATTTCGACTATACAATGGCGAATATTTTTTGCCAAACTCTTGTGATAAATTATTGACGCCGTAATGGTTTTTGTACTTGTTTTGTAATGAGATAATAATGCTTTTACTCTGTGGAAAAATACATATTATCCTGACCCTGAAAACACTAACACAATAATTACACTATACTTTTCTTGCTAATCTCCAAGTTGAGCAAAATTTGTTTGCAAGATGGAATAAGTTTGTGGTAGTTTAATAACATATTGTGACCATTCTAAATAACAAAACATTTAAACCCAAGGAATTAATGAATATAAATTGAGTTATACAATGATATGAAATCTTACATCCTGTTTTTAAAATCTGCATGCACATATTTGATTCTATCATTTCCATTGTAAGGTCAAATTTTACCAGATCGCGAATCTTTATGTTTATGTTAACCTTGTGCTGTATTTAATGTTATTGTATATTATTGTTCACGTGATGAGTATTGTTAACATTAACATTGTAACCATATAGATGGAAGTAGGTTAGTGATGACACATTCAAGACAACCGCGGTCAAAATATATATATATATTATAAATATTTTTTCGCGGGAAATCTGCCCAGAATTCATGCCCCTCTTCGGGTGTCTAACTATAACATTCGAGTTTACATCAACACCAGAACGATTTCCCCCCGGTTTGGACAGCCATAGATATGATGAGAGATATGTGACCGTTGTATTTGCCATCTTCTTGGAACGATCGGGCCAATTTATCGAAAAGAATGTCAAACTTGCATGCACAATGAATGTCAAAACACAATAGCTATACCTGTATTTAATTACCGTCTTATTGCAGAGTACATGTATAAAAATTTGCGTAATAGTAGAAAATTATCGAAAGTTTTGCCAAATTTAGAAAATGCTCCGAATCTGATGAAAAACGTTTTTTAATTTTTTATGAACGACGAATAGAAAGCAATACGAGTAACAAAAACTTTTAAGGAGATCCAGCAATATAGTTTTCCGCCCGACAAATGAAAAACACTGTCGAATCCACAGTAATGGAAAAAGGATCAAATTGCAGCTTTGTGGATTCACACTTACTCCAAGCACAAAATACTAGTTTGACATCTTATTAATAGTTTTGTGACTTTTCTGATTAAACTTTAAATTTGAATCTTAAATTCAGCTTATTCTTAGTGTGGTGTTATATTTTGTGTGTCAAAAGTCATGTCATTGTAAGCCTCCGAAGTAGCCGCGCGCCACGCCACCGTCGATCCCTAGCGGCGCCCGGGAGAATTCTAGAAGGTTATCTGATTTGAAAGTGGCTGGTGTAACCATAGGATCCTGCTACATTGCTGCACATAACTATTACTTTGCGCACTTTATTAGTGGTTTGTTGGGAACGGGGAAACTATTATACGAACATTAACATTTAAATAAATGAAAATATTGTAGATGTGGACGAAAATAGTAGTAATTTTATTATTTGTTTACTTGTTTGTACTTTCTCGCCGAGGTGGCTAGAATGCGGCAAGTGCACGGTACGCTCTTTAACCCAGGCCCAAAATCAATACAATATTATTTAAACTATTGCATTGGTTCTTTTCAATAATAACACAAACAAAAATTACATAATTCTAAAAATAAAGAAACAAATAAGACGACTGATGCAGTGTGAAAAGAAATGTTAGAGCAGGCAGGCAGGCCTACATCAGTATGATGTGTATGAATAATATTTGCCGGTGGCTATTTTTATTTTTTATTTAAGGACAAATGGTTCATTACTAGATCATAAATCTTTCCTGATAGCAAATTATTCTAATGTAAGCCCGACAATGCCTCTTATTTATTTCTTACTGTTTACGATACGCTAAAAGTAAAATGTCATGCCAACATAATCAAATAAAAGTAATGGCAAATGGCAAATGATGTTTTGGTTCCATATTAACATTCACAAAATAACAACAGCAAAATTTCAGTACTATTATTATATAACTTGCATTTTTTTTTTAAATCAATGATAAGCAAGAGATGAAGGTCATACAGAACGCTCGAGACTTCATTCGTGAGGTTGTCGGAACAAAAGCCGCCGCCAGCAATCTTAAAGTTTTGTTTTGTCAATATGATGAATGCTAGGCTATCAGTTTTCTTGAATTGCTCAAGTCTTTGGACATTCCCTTCTGAAGGATGAGTGTAATTGGGGTAGGACAGGTTCCCCCCTCTCCCTATTGAATTTCAAGTAAGAAGTAATGTACGTTACATTGCTTGTACAGTCATTGTGCAAGTTTGTGCACAAAAAAGTTTCGTTTATGCAAACTTATTTCAAGAGATATACTCAAATTAATTCGCCAGGGCCATTCAACTATGCCGCATAGTTCATTAATTAATTAAACAAGAGGTCGTAACGTCATTGTATGTTTCACGATAAAAGCGCGGGAAAAGGAAAACGTTAATGGAGCTTGTATTCTATTACATATAGTATTAACTGTAATTAATACGAATTCTTTTCAATAACAGCTGTCACATGGCGCATTTTCTGCAAGTCTGTGCAGTTCTGTATATCAATTACTTCCCAAGCATTGAACGATGTTTACTAATCTTATCTCGGTCAGCTATTGTGTCTTCCACTTTCCCGGAAATTCATCACTGATTATTGCTCAGATTCTCCTTTCAAAATCACTTTGCAGAGTACATAAATAAAGGCTGACAAATCGCAAGTTGCATCACGATTGCGTGAAGATAGTGGTCGTGGTAGAACGGAGGTGAAGATTGGAAAGAGAGGGAGATCAAGTGAGAAATCTTCCGCTGCATATTGGCGAATAATACTTGGGGTTTCTAGACACGTTTCGACAGTCGATTCTAGGAATCAAGAAGATTGGCTCGATCTTGCGAAATTTACCCACTTCCCAACAAAAATTTCTTTTGAAGGGGATGAAACCATTGCAAACTTTGATAATTTTTAACAAATTAAGTATTATAAAAGTAAAATGTAAGACTTGTTCTTTATTAAATTTATTAAAATAGAATTAGTGCAATACTTCGGATATTCTCAGCACCTTTCCAATGGCAACAACCAAAACCTAAAACTCAGTCTCCAAGCCAAGGTCGACACATTAAAAAAAATACTGTCATCTTGGTCTCATTAAAGATATACAATTACAATTTTTTTTTAAATAGACCCCAATCATGACCACGATAGTTCTATGGCTTGGTGACAAACCCCAACCAAATAGCCGGTAAATCAATGTTGGAAGTGTGACTTCAGCAACAATA
>JAMZAV010011366.1:0-20601 GCA_024449915.1 Sweltsa coloradensis | reverse complement strand
CCCTGTAACTTTATATGTCATGATTATCAAAGTATATAGAAGTTTTGAATTTAGTTGGTATAAGGACGCGCAAATGTAAGTTCATAACGCGCCACTCTAGCCTATGTTTAAACTGGGGAAGAGGAGGAAAGACCCATGCAGGAACCAGCCTTACGTAGAGGGAAGAATAAGAATGTTCCTATTTACTCGACACATAGCTCGCTCACTTGTCTAACATCAACATTAGCGTTTTCCTAGTCCTAAGCTGCAAATGTAGTTTTTTTAGTTGTATAGGTACCTAAGATCGTAATGATATACGAGTTTATGAAAGTCCACTCTATTTAATAAGTAGAGCAAGTACAAGTACTGAGATGCGATTTGTGCTATAGTGCCCCGACCTTCATATTTGAAACACACTAATTAATTCACCGACGCGTGCACTATATTAACAAAATCCCACAGCAATAATACCTCCCTCGTAATGAAACTGAAATAATAAAATTAATTTTCTAGCTCTACCGGCACCCCCACCAAATGTCTATGACAATCTGTTTTTTTTTATCATTTGTTTCTTACGGAATACGGTTTAAATTTAACTTCATCATGAAAAAATTTACGACTGTGATGTCCCTTTTAAATTTGGCAAATATCAACACCCACTCAGTGGACAAAAACTGATAATCAGTAGGGACATTAAATTTTAAGCAGACCAAGCCAACACTGCAGGCGCCGACACCATAGACGAGCGAAATTGCCCAAAACTATAGAGACCGGCGAAGAAACACCGTTCAATCAAGCTGGACACGATTCCAGCCCGCGGACAGCACAGAATAAAACAAGGCTAATTCGGAACAATCTGAGAACGTATTATGTGCCTCGTTGTATTAAATAAATATTAAAATATTAAAATATTAAAATATAAAAATAAATAAATAAATAAATAAATAAATAAATAAATAATAAGTTATAGTTTGAAACGCGGACCACAAGAGTGAGCTTAAACTTGTATTGGTGAGGTTTATAGTTGACGATATACTTTGTAACGAGTGATGTTGCCTCAGTGTTTGACGCGCAAGACACAGTCACGAGTTGTCCCTGGTTCGACACCAGACCTCAGCATCCTGACAAAAACACGTTATGAAGGACACCTCAAAGGAATTTAAAATAACGACGTGAGAAACTAGGCGCTTCAACCGGTGAGGTCGTATTGCGCCGCCTGTGATATTGTTAGTTAATGACATGAGATATTGGTGTGTTTGGTGACTATGTTGTTATTTTAGTTTTAAAAAGAAAAGAAAATTATAATATATAGAGTTATAGTAATATAAAAAAATGATTTATTTAAATGGAAATTAATAAATAAGTATAGTTAATTTTTATTTTGTTAGGTAAAGAGGATATTTGGATGAAGGGCACATCATCCGTTAGGTCATAATGGGCCAATCTGGCCTACGATATATGGGAAAGAGTAGTTCATGCTGAAATGCCCATGAAAAAGGAGCGAGATCCCCGACGACGATTGCCAGATCTCGCCTCTAGTTTCGAGGAGTTTAATACTACCATACATGGCTAATATAATGATGTTTGCGAGATGGACTTTTTTTGTGTCTTCGTTATTCTAGTCGTCGTCGGAGTGGTCGTCAAGAGAAGGGCAGGGAAGTTCAAATTTGAAATGAGTTAAAATAATAATGATTTCAGTTCCCCAACAACTAGGCACAGTACGTGTTAACACAGAACTTAATGTTGAGAGATAATATTCTAGGACTCAACCCATAGCGTTCGCTGTTTGTCTGAGAAGTTATTAGATTATTGTATCTCTGGTTGGCCACTACGTCGCCGCCTACCTGGTTTGGCTCGGTTAGATGTATTTCTAGGATGAGCGAGGAAACGAGAGGAAGGGATGGAGAGGACGTTTACCTTCCAAGAGAGTCAGGACCGTGGGGAGCCGGGCGTTCCCAGGGTGAACCATTCGGCCTAGCCTTCGTTTGGGTTGACCGGATTGTTAGAATCAGTGAAATGACGACGTGAGAAACAAGGGCGCTATAACCGGTTAAGTCATATTGCGCTGCCTGTGATATTGAACGTTAATGTATTGTGTTAATTGTGTGTTTGATGATTATATTCTTTTCTAAGTGCACAAAATAAAATAAAACGATGGTGATCAAAGTTATAGCGAAACAAAATAGATCTTGAATAAGGGCGCGTTAACCGATAGGTCATATATGGTACGTTCGCCTGTGTCGCACTTTGCACAGCACTGCCTTGCACTGCACGGCGAGTTTAGTTCAGTTCAGTTCAGTGCAGTAGTTCATCCAGTACAGTCGTTACTGGCGAACAATAAAAGCTGTCACTGGAAATTTGTTTTCTTGAAAACATTAATATATTAAACGTACTCTCGTAAATACTTCCCTTAGCACTTGAAAATGTAATTTGTTTCATATTAGGTAACAATATAAGTCTACAATACATCTACCCCTATATTCATGGCGCTAGATTCCTGCACTTTACTATTGCACCGGCTCCAGAGCGCGTGCAGAAGTTCATGAACTGTTACATAGTTCAGTCTGCACTTTTTAGACGAACGGCGACCATCTTCTTGCACGACTACAGGCGAACGCTGAGTGTGCAATAGTTCAGATTCGTGCAGGAGAACGAACCTAATGCGCACTCTAGCCTAGGGGGTAGGGGGAGATCAGTCCCATGCTGCTCAGAACCCGCCACGGGTAGTAGGAGGTAAAGGGGACTTTCACGTCTGGTGGGAAACGGCTTTATCATCGTTCTTATTGTCATGGTCGTCGTCGCGTAAGTCGTAAGGGAAGGGAAGGGTTTCCCCAAGACGATGCCAGAGTCACCCTAGTTTCAGGGAGTTATTTACTACCCCATGTTTGAGGGGTGGACTTTCCACTTTAATCGCCTATTTTTAAATAGCAGAAACCATGCTCTGGGTACATTCTACCCCGGGGACAGATGGGGGTATATGGGATGTGGGGGGAGAAGTCTAGTTCTGGTCAGAACCAAAAAACGGGTAATGAGAGAGAGAGAGAGGGTAGTTTCTTTTTTTTCATCGTTCTTTTCATCATTTTTTCCCTTTTTGTGTTTTCATGGATTCTGTCTTACTCCCTAACATACATATACCCAATAGTACTTGTATTGAATAATGGAGGAGGCGCCGTGGATTTACCCCCGGGTTATTTAAACATTTTTCATCATCAGGGTGTGAAGGTAAGGTATTGAGCAGCCCCCAGGCAATACAACTCCCCCCCCTTAATTATTATTTCACAACAAGAAAGTTTAAAAAACCCTTTTTAATACAAACCTTTTCAGACCCGAATTAAATCTGCCAAATTGGAAAATTTAAGCCAAAAGTTATCTTTCCTTACAAAGATTTTTAGTATTTTTCATTTACTTTTTTCTTTGTATATTTAAGGAATTGGGGAAAATTTTTGGGAAATTTTAAATAATTTTTTTTATTTTTTTACTTAGATTAAAGGGCGTCGCCCATTGGGTCATCCCCACTCAGCCTAGGGGATAGGGCGAGGGGGAAGGGGAGTTTTTACGTCGCGGTCGTCATCGTCTTTGTCTCGTTCGTGCTCCCAATGGTCGTGTTTCGTCGTGGGGAGGTCATCGGGGAAGAAGAAATTTTACCCGACGACAACTCCCAGAGGTCGCCATATTTTAAAAAAGGTAAAATTTCCCTTGTTATAGGACGTTTGCGAGATAGAGATTTCTTGAAACGCCTTAAAGATTAGAAAGAGCCATGCTCTGGGCCTAATACCCTAGGGGGTTGGGGAAAAAAGGCCTGTGTGGTCAGAACACCCCGGGTAGAGGGGAAAGAGGGGATCTTCGTGTGGTCGTCAACTACTTTTTTATCGTTATGTTATGGAAATTTTGTATTAAGGGCGCGTCAAACCCAAGGTCATAATGGCTACCAGGCCTAGAGGATAGGGGGAGGACATTACTGTGCTGGACGAACCAGCCACAGGCGGGTAGGAGGGGGGATTTAACTATATTAACAGTTTACCAAAAAAAACTTTCATAAAATGGCCCCAAAAAGAAAATACCAATGCTACAAAGCCAATGTTTCCAAGAGTTAAATTGTAACCAAGTGATGAACCCAAACCTTATTTTCTAATCCTTACGTATGATATCTAAATATAGACTGACTTGAATAATACCAAAAATAGTCAGTATTTTACACAAAATTGGCTAAATTACGTTCACCAAAAAGAACGCGTTTTCTTGTCCGAGAAAAAATTGAAAACAATGAAAGTCGCAATTTTCGGGGCACCGCCGTTGATGGAGAGTTTCAAGATTCCTGCGCTGTTGACCTGGGGAAGGTCTACTAGATTCCAACCCCTCTCCGCCGATCTAGAGACCTTGGACCTGGTTGACCTAATCACGCAGTTCGATTGCGACGGAGTTGTAGCTCGGGTTATCTTAGTTTTGCCTTTCACGTTATTTCAAAATTTTATTTTCAATAATATTTTTTGGATCAAAAATTTTGGATTGGATTGGGCCTTAGCCTGGAAACGCCAAAGTCGTTAGAAAAATGGCAAAAAATGTGTTGAGGTCCGTAACCCTTAAAATTTAAGTTTATTGATAATTAAAATATAAAAAATAGTTTTGAATTTAGTTGGGATAAAGGCGCGTCAACTGTAAGTCCATAAAACCCCACTCTAGCCTAGATAGGTAGGGAGGAAAAAACCCATGCTGGGCCAGCTTACGTAGAAGGAAAAATAAGAAGTTCCATTACTCGACACAAGCTCGCTCACTTGTCTAACATCAACTTTTGCGTTTTCCCAGCCAAGTTGCAAATGTAGTTTTTAAGTTGTATAGGTACCTGAAATCATAATGATATACGCGTTTATGAAAGTCCACTTTACTCAATAAGTAGAGCAAGTACAAGTACTGAGATGCGATTTGTTGCTTATAGTACACTGACCTTCATATTTGGAACACACTTAATAATTCACCGACACGGGCGCTATACTTAACAAAATACCACAGCAATAATACCGCCCTCCGTTATTAAACTGGAATAATAAAATTAAGAAGTGAGGACCCGGCACCTCCACCAACAATGCTATTCTTATGGAGTTTCAACTTTTCTCGCTCTACCCGGCACCTCCACCAAATGTCTATGACAATCTGCTTTTTTAATCATTTGTTTATTACGGAATACGGTAAATTTAACTTCATCATGAAAGAATTACGACTGTGATGTGCATTTAATTCCAAATATCAACACCTACTCAGTCACAGAACTGATAATCAGTAGGGACATTAAATTTTAAGCAGACCAAGCCAACCCTGCAGGCGCCGACACCATAGACGAGCGAACATTGACCAACTATAGAGACCGGCGAAGGAAACACCGTTCAATCAAGCTGGACACGATTCCAGCCCGCGGACAGCACCAGAATCAACAAGGCTAATTCGGAACAATCTGAGTACGTATTATGTGCCTCGTTGTATTAAATAAATAAATAAATATTAAAATAAATAAATAAATAAATAATGAGTTATAGTTTGGAGCGCGGACCAAAAGAGTGAGCTTAAACTTGTATTGGTGAGGTTTATAAGCTGACGATATACTTTGTAACGAGTGATGTTGCCTCAGTGTGACGCGCAAGACACAGTCACGAGTTGTCCCTGGTTCGACACCCGGCCTCAGCATCCTGACTTAACACGTTATGAAGGATCACCTCCAAGGAACTTAAAATAACAACGTGAGAAACTAGGGCGCGTCAACCGGTTAGGTCGTATTGCACCGCCTGTGATATTGTTAGTAAATGACATGAGTTATTAGATGTTGATGACTATGTTGGTTTTTTTCTTTTAAAAATAAAATTTGATTGGATTCCCACGTTTTGGTCGTCTCTGTCTGTGTCATCATCCGTCCATGTTGTCTTTGTATTCGCCGTCGGGGAGGAAGTCAAAGGGAAGGAGAAAGTTCCCAGACGACGACCAGAGATCGTCATTAGTTTCAGGAGAAGAACCCCTAATCTCGGGCAAAACCACGAGAAATTGCGAGGTTGGAATTTGAGAAAATGCTGGTATATAGATATATAGTAAAATAAAAACGATTTATTTAAATGGAAATTAATAAATAAGTAAAGTTCATTTTATTTTGTAAAGTGGGGGATTTGGATGAAGAGCGCGTCATCCGATAGGTCATAGTGGGCCAATCTAGCCTACGATATATGGGGAGGAGTGGTCCACGCTGAAAATGCCCATGCAAATGGATCGAGATCCCCGACGACGATTGCCAGAGCACGCCTCTAGTTTCGAAGAGTTTTATACTACCATACATGGCTAATATAATGATGTTTGCGAGATGGACTTTTTTGTGTCATCGTCGTCGGGGTGGTCGTCAAGGGGAGTACGGGGAATTTTCAGTTCGAAATAAGTTAAAATAATAATGATTTCAGTTCCCCAACAACTAGGTACAGTACGTGTTAACACAGAACTAAATGTTCAGAGATAATATTCGAGGACTCAACCCAAAGCGTTCTCTGTTTGTCTGAAAAGTTTTTAAGCGAGCGAAGCGAGCGTTTCCATTTGACTCTGCCGGAAAAAAAAATTGTCACTGTCTTTTTTTTGTATGCCTCGCCATAACGTTCGAACAGAGATTCGGATCGAGTTAAAATTTGGACCATCCGCAAGCTTCGTTCTGGATTGAATGCCATTAGTTTTGTGGCAAAATCGTTAAAAAAGTTAGAAAGTTACATTAAAGTCAATCGATTTTTTTTTCAAACTAAACGGCAACAAAATCTGAGGTGGCTAAATCATTAATAATATCCGTCCGGTCACGAATATGTTAATTTTATTGTGATGCGATAAGTAGTGTAGATGTAAATTACATTTTAACAAAAGTAACGTAACCATGGCAACGAAAAGTCGCACAAGGCCATGACGTTCGAACAGAGGTTCGGATCGAGTTGAAATTGGACCATCCGCAAACTTCGATCTGGATTGAATGCCATTCGTTTTGTGGCAAAATCTTTCAAAAAGTTACAAAGTTACATTAAAGTTAATCGAAAGATTTTTTTAAAACTAAACGGCGACAAAACCTGAGGTGGCCAAATCATTTAGAATGTCTGTCCGGTCACGAATATGTTTCTTTTATTTTGATCCGATAAGTAGTGTGATGGAAATTACATTAAACAAAAGTAAAGTTGCCATGGCAACGAAAAGTCGCACGAGGTTTCTGGCCACTATACACTGCCACCAAGATGTTATCAAAATACTATTGAAGGAAGCAGTCTATTATTTGTTACCAAAGGTGTTAAAATAGTTTTTCCAAGGCCAAGGAAATGAAATCAAGGTCCTCTAGATGGCAGTGGATTTTATCCACAAAGTAAAGGTTTACCCACGGGCTTACCCAAATACCTTAAGGGGAATCCCTAGAAGCCTATTTTCGGTCATAATACCAAACAGCTTCAGAATTCACTATTTCATTATGAACGCTATTACGTCACCCCCCCTCCATCTCTCCGCGGCGACAAAACTCGAGCCTTGAAAAACGAGACGGGCCAGTCGAGCATGAGCCGTAGGCTAGAGAGGACCCGCACCGTCGAAGGTCGGTGGTGTTATTTGACCCTCAGTTACTTCACGGCAGCACGCGGCCCGGGAGCTAGGCGGTGTTGCAATCTCTACGGCTACATAGACTAACTCTTTGAACCCGACGCGCTTACCACATTGCAGTGGGTGACGTGGCGTGCCCCATAGTTGTATCAATCGGGGAGCGGGGCACATGAAAAAACTAAATATCTTCCTTTCTTCACATTCACATTCTTTCATTTTTCAGTTTAATTTTATTTCGTTGATTATTTCTAGGTTTTCCCGATTTATCGACACCCGTAAAAGTAATGTCCCCCATGCGTTTTCATGGGGGGGGGGGGGGGGCACATGAAAACAAATATCTTCCTTCCTTCCTTCATCAATTTGAATTCATTCATTTTTCAGTTTTATTTATTTCGAGGTTTTCCGACATATCGACACCCAGTCAAAATGAATGCCCACCATGCGCACTCATAGGGTGGGGGGGGGGGAGAGGAGGAGGGGCACATGAAAACAAAATATCATCATTCCTTCCTTCCTTCATTCATTCATTCATTCCTTCATTCTTTCATTCTTTCATTCATTCATTCATTCATCAATCATCACTTACATTCATTTATTTTTCAGTTTGTTTATTTTGTTGATTATTTCCAGGTTTTCCCGACATATCGACACCCAGTCAAAATTTAAGCCCCCATGCCCCACACTTGAGTGTCAACACAGAAATATGCAAAAAACTTTACCGTTGAAAGAAATGTTCATCTTTCTCTCCCAAGTCATCAAGAACCACTTTTTCTTACAAATTACTGTGTTTAGATAATTTCCACGTTCCAGTTTGTTTTACAGACAGGTATGACAGGTATAAAATAAAATGCGTAGCTTGTTAAATTCTTTTTCGGATGGTCATGGGTTCGAATCCCGCCACAAGCAATCATGTCTTAACTTTTTTTCCTCAGTCTCAGGCAGTTTTCTTGGTCGAGGCCTCTTCAAAACAGCACTTTTACATTCGCTTATCTAACATCCAAATATACTAGTCGGTCACCTGAAGAGGGTCCACGCACACCAAGTACAGCTATGCGAATAGCTACTATACTACGTTCCGCGGGCATCAAGTTTGTTTTCGAAGATAATGGGTTCAATTAGGATAGGTTTAGGATATTTCCAGAACGTTTATATTTAAAGTCTGTTTGAAATATAATAAATAATTCGAACTCAAAGTGAAAAAAAAACACCTTTTTATCCTTTTATTGTATGAAATAGAAAATGAAGAAGATGCGATCATGATTCATGATTATGAATATAGCCGCTTTTGGTGTTGCGAGGCCATGTTAATTTTCATCTGTTTTTTATAATTTTTTAAAAACTATTTATATCTTTGCAGTTGGTGCATTGAGTAAAAAGATTAGCGACGTGTTTGGAAACATAATAGCAAATCACCTTGTTGGTAACAAATTATGTTTAGTAATTTTTACACCAATATGTTGTAATGCCTGGTCACTGTAGTCCAAAGAACGACCCACAACTAATGTAATAATTACCACCGGAACCAGCTTCAATAATGCAGAACTTCAACTAGCATCTGTGTCTACTGCTGATATTTATACTAGCTTCGCAAACGCTTTTTCAGGCGCGTTGTTGGATGAGCGTATGTTTTTTTTAAACGAAAAAAAAAAATTTAGGTAAGTTCCAAAACGGCGCGTGGTAACATTAACAGACATTAGGCTAATTTTTTGAAGTTTTTTTCGCAGCACTCTCAGCTTTAGTTATTGTGCTTCCTGGATGTGGGGCGGGTCCCGACTCGCATATTTTGGAGTTTCCCTAGGACCTACAATTTCCGGAAGCTCGTGCACACACTCCAAGTAAAATTCCTTCAATTTTGGAAACATGGAAAACAAAGGTCTGGAGCGATAGGTTATATGGGAAAACTTATCACTGGAGATTTCAGCAATGTCATGACTGGAATCACTGCTGTAAGAACCTATACATTAGGGCTAAACTTTTTTTATTTTTGGCAAGGATAATTAAACAATTCGTTTGTTATTTCTCACTTCAAATGTGTTAATTTTGATTCCGAAATAATTAAGGCCCGTTTATAATAAGCCCATTGTTGGTTTTAGAGAATTATAATACATTCTCTTTTAGTGCCATTATTACATACTTCTATTGAGACGATAAGTGGTAATAAATGAGGTTGAAGGACAAATACCGTGAAGGCCATGTGGGATTCGAACCCGCGTCCTCCGACTAACAATGTCATACGCTTTGCGGCTTTGGACCTGCGCCAAAACCGATTAGCTGCCGCGGACGGCTAGAAAGAGATTATCTTTATCGCATCCCAGCTCTCCCCCCCCCCCCCCCCCCCCCCCCCCCCCCCCCCCCCCCTTCTCACTAATTACCGGTACTGAAGTCCAGTTTCCAGATCCACAAGCGATACAAGATTTTTCACATTCTCATTCTCATAACACATTCCATAGAAAGGATCAATAATGCATATACGAATATTGGGGGGTTTCATACATAGCCTGCATGTATGCGTTTTGGTGTCTAATAGGCACAAATCAACCGTTTCTCTAGTGCCCTCTTTTTCTTAGCATACAGCAGTGGCTGGTAGGCTGCCACGTGGCCCCGATGTGATAATATTATTATGCTGGATCAGCCGCGGTGGAAAGTTATTTCCATTATAAAAAGTTTACGAAATTAATTATGAAACAATAAGAACACATGAATTTCCCCCCTTGCATTAGAATTATAGTAACTCTTTTCTTAATAAATAATATTATTTAGAATTTACTATTAGAAACCTATTATAATTTTGACACATGGCAATTGTAATAACTTACCTCGGCCGGGTCTCGAACCCAGAACCTCCGGCTCAACATACCGATACCTACTTTTGCCAACTGTTCTATCGAGACTAGCAGACAAATATTCACTATTTCTCGATTTGGTTAGTCGGGAAAACTCCCGTAGTATAGGTTCAAATCCGGTCGGGGGGGACTTTTTTTTTTTCTAAATGTAGAAAATAAATAAAATATTCACTAGATTGCTATTTATTTTGCTTGTTGTGGGGAAAAAGTTTGTCGCAATAATAATTTCTACTAGCAATAAAAAATACTCATAATGAGTGAGTGTGGTTTTCAAAACGAATTACTCCGAGTCCTGACGGACCTGACTCAGATTCCAAGTCAGGCTCCCCGGAAAATGCACTTTTTAATTTCGATCTAAGTAGGCATATCGGTATTGGAAGTATTCATAGTATATTATTTGAATGATAAAACTTGCATTGATTTATATTTACGTGGGTAAAGGGAAAATTGTTTATGGACGGCAATTTTTGTGTGAGACTGTACTACTTTTGCCCTTTTACAGCGTTTTCTAGGTTATTGCGGTTTGTTTGTTTGGGTGAGCGTAGCGAGCGTTAGCGAGCGAAGCGAAGATTCCATTTCACACACTGGAGAAAAAAATCCGGAATGTTTTTTTTTTTTTTTTTTTTCTTTTTTTTTTTGTTTTTTTTTCTTTTGTCCACACGATTCCGGCTAAACCGATACTCCGATTGCGATGAAATTTTATGGGGGCCTTCGAAACTCTGAACTTAGAACTGCCAAGTTTTGAGCGCAATCGGAAATTTTTTCTTTATGAAATCGCAATTTTACAATTTTTTTCGATTTTTTAAAACTTTCTTCGACTTATAACACCTCCATGCTTTATCCGATTTTAATGATTTTTGCACAGAACCTTTATTTTATGAATTAAGATATTTTTGTGAAATTTGGGCGCAATGAAAAAGTATTTATCATACAAATCGAAATTTTAAAGGTTTTTTCTTTTTTTAAAAAAATTCTTTGACTTATAACACCTACATGCTTTATCAGATTTTAATAATGTTTTCGCAGAACCTTTTTTATGAATTAATATATTAGGGGTAAAATTTGAGCGCAATCGAAAAATTATTTCTTATAAAAATCGCCCTTTACGATTTTTTAACAATTACGATTAATTAAATTTAATTAAAAAAATTAAGTTAATTTTAATTTAGTTAATTTTTAATTGAATTTTAATTTTTTTTAAATTCAACTTAGTAATGATTTTGCCCCAGAAAAAACAGAAAATTGACATAAAACATGGCAGCTCAATGCACCAATTACGCTCATCCAAAAACGCGGCGGGGGCTTAAGCGTTTTTCCCAGTATCTGCCAATTGTGTGACACTGACAGTTAGATCTACGTATTGTACTATTGACTATGTTTCACTAACAAACACAAAATCGCGCTAGTATTATAAAACACGGTTTTTCTACCATCGACTAAAATTAGAACACATACAATACTAGATTCATTCACCGCAACGTACTCGTAAAAACTAGACAGTCACCCCGTCCGTCCGCTCCCGACCGATGTGTGTATTTCCCGTGTTTTTAACAGAGTCGAGCGCATGGCATGGCAACCTCGCGACCCGCTCAGTTAGCCTTGGCTGCCGCTACACAGCGACAGATGACGGCGGGAATCTGGAGCTGAGTCGCCTGTTCTTGCAGCGTCTTGGGGGAATCAGTCACACTCAACGAGTTTTTATCGTAGGACCGTCAAATGACTTCTGATACCTTAAGAAACGTTCAATGAAGCAAATGAAGTAGCCCAATCTGGTATGCCTCACGAAATTCAAGTGAAAAACAATTAAAACACTTCGTGTTATTTGTTGTGAAATTTTCACCAAAATTCAAAAATTCATATAAAAACAAGTTACAGAGATATTTGAATAAAGTTACCTTAAAACGCTGCTAAAAACGTACATAGTTGTTGATAAAAAAAATCTAGGTTCTAAACCAAATGATCTCTGAGCTGGTTTGATTCCCATTTTAACAATAAAATTCAACAAAACATGTCCAAAATTGCCCAAAATTTTCCGCCACTGTGAAAAAAACACGTCAGTAGGCCTTAAACGAGATATACTTTGTGTGTGTACACATATATTCTTAGTTAGCCAATATGAGTCGAGTCTAGGGATTCCCCTTAACTACAAAAATATTATTGGAAACATGGTCCCGTGAACAGCGAACGTCGCAAATTTTAAAATAAATAAAATGTGCAATGTGGGTCTAGCTACAGCACGTGATCGCTTAGCGTCCAACTGAGCGTTTCCTGTTTAGATTATTGTATCTCTGGCAGTGTTGGGTAAGATACTTTTTTTTAAGTATCTAGGTATAGGTAAAGATACTTTTTGAATGTTTCTACTTTTTTTTAAGTATCTAGGTATAGGTAAAGATACTTTTTGAAAAATGTATCTAGGTAAAGATACAAGATACTTACAAAAAGTATCTGTAGATACAAGGTACTTTTTTCCCCATCTAAGCCCATGTATTAAGATAAAAGGGCTTTTAAGTCGGCCCTATTTAAGTCTTGTGAGTAGAAGGGGAAGGGGTAATATGCCTAGGCCTAGGCATGGCCTTAGCCTAGAGCCTCTGGTTCACCATAGCTTTAGAGTGCATGACTCACTTTTGTCACTGGTGGCTCAACTATTCCTACAACGTTATTGACACTTCTACCTAATATAGTAAACCCAGTATGTGTATAGGCAAGGCTAGGCATTAGGCAAGGCCAGAGGCCAGAGCAGGCATGAGCCCTAAGTCTATTACAAAAAAAATGTTATATTCAAATAAATCAAATCTAGGTGCCCGTTAGGGCGCCGCAACCAAGCCGCGTTTCGCTACACACTCAGGCACCTTATACAGCAAGCAGAGTTGGGATGATTTCGAGGAGTCACCCAGCCGTCATGAAACGTGATGTGAACTTGAAAACTACCAAAATTGAAGGGATTTAGGTACCTGACAACACTTGCCAAATTTTGTTGGTGTACAAACATTCCTTCTTGATAAAAAATTGACTTAAAACATACTTAAAATCACTTTAAGGTTGTAAGCTACTGCTACTACTACTGCTACTGTCTAATTCGTTAGTTTTAATCGGCCAGCGATTCTGCCCAAACGGTTGGGGCAACAACGTTCATATTTTACATGGACATTAAGTAAATCGTGGTATAGTGTCTTTTGAAAGAAAAAATTGAAAAAGTTTGCTGAAAAGCTTCCAAATAAAGGTTTTAAAATAAGCCTTGTACAGGCATACAATCAACAAGTAACTATAGTTACCTGACAATGATCGCCTACATTATTTACAAATAGCAAGTCTTTGGGCCATTAGATTTTTACATTCTATTGTTAATTGGTAATTCCACAGCAATTAAATTGACTTTAATAAAATTATTATATTTTAACAAATAATTTTGCGATGGAACTTGAAAAAGTAATGAGATCACACATATAACAAGAACTTGTAAAAATACAGCCAAACCTCACACACTCAAAAGAAATGAGATCTAGAAACAGGCCAAACTCATCTACCCTTCCACATTAGTGCATTCTTAATTTATAAACGTTCAGTGTCCCGTAACAACATCCTTGAAAAGCTTGGCAAAATAGAATTTGCAACTACTAATTTAAACGTAAGAGTTCATCCTAATTCTTTTTTCTAATTGATTTAAACGTAATGGTCTTGCGAATTCTATTTTCCCAAGCTTTTTAAGGATGTTGTAACGGGACACTGTACGTTTATGAATTAAGATCGCGCAAATGTGAAAGGGTAGATGAGCTTGGCCCCTTTTTAGATCTCATTTCTTTTGAGTGTGTAAGGTTTGGCTGTATTTTTCAAGTTTTTGTTATGTGTTGTTGAGCTTACCCGGCGACCTACATATGTTTATTAAAGAGTTTGGTTTTGTCGGTAATGCACTTTTCGCGCGATATTCTCGAACAAGAAATGTTTGTTAATTCGACGATCGCCAGCATTTTCTTTTTAAAGATAAAATAAACTTGAAAAAGTACCTTTTTACCTATGTATCTGAAAAAGCTATAGATACATTGTAAAAAAGATCGAGATACAGATACAGGTACAATAAATTATAAGTATCTAGGTATAGGTAAAGGTACACAAAATGTATCTAAAGTGTATTTATCCTTGAGATACAAAGTGACCAGTGAGTTGGCGAGGCGGGGTGGGTCGCCCCGTCCATTGTCTGCGTGGTAGCTACCCCAATTCCGAAGGTGCTAAGCCTAACCCCACACGCTACTACCCTGACTAGAATTTAAAAACATTTACCAATTACCATGACTGACAGTCGAATTCGGGTTCATGTTTTTGTAACAAATAATACTGTGTGTTTACATGGACCTCAGTAATTGATATTCCATCCCTTAGCTCGGCTAGCGATACGCAGACAATGAACGGGAAAAGACCCTACCCGCCTCGCCACCAAAATGGTCACTTTGTATCTCAACGATAAATACACTTTAGATACAGTATCTAGATACAAGTACCTAGATACTCCACAACACGGTTGGCCACTACGTCGCCGCCTACCTGGTTGGCTCGGTTAGATGTAGCCTAGGATGAGCGAGGAACGAGAGGAAGGGATGGAGAGGACGTTTACCTTCCAAGAGAGTCAGGACCGTGGGGAGCCGGGCGTTCCCAGGGTGAACCATTCGGCCTAGCCTTCGTTTGGGTTGACCGGACCCTTAGACCCGCCTTATTTGCCAGGGTGTGGTCGCAACGATGTTGAATCCATGACGACGACGTGAGAATCTAGGGCACTTCAACCGGTTAGGTCATATTGCGCCGCCTGTGATATTGAAAGTTTATGAAATGGGTTAATAGTGTGTTTGATGAAAATATTGATTTTTAAGTAAATATATATGAAAAGAAAATAATGGTGATGATATTTATAGCCAAACAAAGTTGACAATGAATAAAGGCGCGTCAACCGCTAGATCATAATGCGCCTTAGCCTAGGGGATACGGGGAAAACAGTCAGTGCTGGACAGAACCAGCCACGGGCGTTCTTTTTTTTTTTGGTTTATTTGGATTAAGGACGCGTCAACCGCTGAGATCATAATGCGCCACCCTAACCTAGGGGGGTGGAGGAGGAGGGGCCCATGCTGGTCAGAACGCGGTCGTCATTGTCATCGTCATCGTTCGTGGTGTCGTTGTCGTCATCGTCGTCGATAGGGCGTCAAGGGAAGGGGGCAAGGTCCCCGACGACGATTGCCAGAGCATGCCTCTATTTTTGGGGAGTAAAATACTACCCTTCATACAAGCTAATGTTTGCGTGGTGGACTTTTTCTCTTGAATCGCCTCGTTCGATTAACAGAGCCATGCTCTGGGTTAATTTTACCCCGGGCCCAGACGGGGGGCGAAACAAAATAGATCTTAAATAAGGGCGCGTCAACCGTTAGGTCCTATAAGTGTCGTTCGCCTGTGTTGCACTTTGCACTGTACTGTCTTGCACTGCACGATGAGTTCAGTTCAGTAGTTCCTCCAGTGCAGACGTTACTGGCGAACAAAAAAAGCTGCCACAAATGATTTGTTTTCTTTAAAACGTTAATCTATTAAACGTACGCTCAAAAAGACTTCCCTTAGCACTCGAAAATGTAATTTGTTTCATATTAGTTAACAAAATAAGTCTTCAATATCTATCCCTTATATTCTTGGCGCTAAATTCCTGCACTGTACTATTGCACCGGCTCCAGAGCGCGTGCAGAAGTTCATGAACTTGTTGCACTAGTTCAGTCTGCACTTTTCAGACGAACGGCGACCATCTTCTTGCACGACTACAGGCGAACGCTGAAAGTGCAATAGTTCAGATTCGTGCAGAAAGTGCAGTACAGGCGAACGAACTTAATGCGCCACTCTAGCCTATAGGAGATATGGGGACGACAGTACCGTGCTGGACAGAACCAGCCACAGCGGGTAGGGATGTGGGGAGTTAACCAATCTTAACAGTGGACTAAAATGATAATAATTCACTGAATGGCGACAAGAGATAATGCCAATGCAACAAAGACAATAGTTTCGACGAGTTACAATAGGAAACCAAGTAATGAATCCAACCTCTATTTGCTCCATGCTCACTGTACGATATCTCAATGTACACTTTACTTGTAATAATACCAACAAAGAGTCAGTATTATAAACAACAACATGTGGCCAAATCTACGTTCACAGCACGAAACGCGTCTATCTTCGCCGAGAAAAGTTGAAAACAAATGAAAGTGCTACAATATTTCGTCCACCGCCTTGTTGACGGAGAGTTTCAAGATTCTTACGCCTGTTGACCTGGGCAAGGTCACTAGATCCCCGCCTCTCTCCGCCGATCTAGTAGACCTTGGACCTGGTTGACCTAATCACGCAGTTCGATTGCGACGTGAGTTGTAGCTCGTGGTTATTTTATGTTTTGATTTTCACGCAGTAACATAATTTTTTGAAATTACTTTTAAGTAGGATCAGCTATATTTTGGAATGTAAAATGGGCCTTAGTCCTAGGAAAAAGCCAAAGTCATTGTTAGACGAGTGAGTGAGTCATGTGTTGAATGCCCTGTAACATCTGCATTTAAGTTCATAGATAGTAGTGGACTTTCGGATTTATTTGGTATAAGGCGCGTCAACTGTAAGTCCATAACGCGCCACTCTAGCCTATGATAGGCTAGGGAGGAAAGACCCATGCTGGATCCAGCCTTACGTAGATGGAAGAATTGGAATGTTCCCAGTTACTCGACACATGGCTCGCTCACTTGTCTAACATCAACTTTAGCGTTTTCCTAGTACTAAGGTGAAAATGTAGTTTTTAATAGTTGTATAGGTACCTAAAATCATAATGATAACGCGTTATGAAAGTCCACTCTGTTTAATAAGAGAGCAAGTACAAGTACTGAGATGCGATGTGTTGCTTATAGTTCACTGACCTTCATATCTGATACACAATTAATAAATTCACCGACACGTGCGTTGTACTTAACAAAATACCACAGCAATAATACCTCCGTCCGTGATTAAACTGAAATAACAATATTAAAGGGGCTCAAAACCCCAAAAATTATTTTTTACCACGTGATCTATAGCACAATACTACACTTAAATGACCGTTTAAAAAATTATATCTTGTAATTGTGATTTAACACGAATTTTTTAGTTTTTTTGATCCAATAATTGGCGAAAATTGGTGTTTTGGAAAATTTCCTAAATCGGCTTTAACCTGCTTCTTTTTTGACCCACATAGATACTAGAGCATAGTTCCAATCTAAAATGCCCATTTTAACATCGTGTCTTGAAACTGGGCACAAATATACCCTCAAACACGCAAAAATATGCATTCCAAAATCACACCCCATCTTGGTAATCAGCATATGTTGACCGAACTACTTGCCCAAATTACAAAACAAAATATAGAGAATTTACAGAAAAGGCTGTCGAGTACGTCAATAATGGTCAATATTTTTTTGGATCAAAATCCTCCAAGGTCACGGGGCATAAAGATCGTCCCCATGTTATTTCTTATGGGAGATTTTTGCCGATGGGACCTAGCTCGAAAAATGTCATGTTTGACAATTTTTTGGGAGGTCACGGTGGCCCCAATAATTTTTCTGTTAATTGCTAAATTCATTACTTGTTAGCCTGAATGAAATATATTTTTTGAGTTTAGCGGTTAAATACCCCTTTAAGAAGAGAGGACCCGGCACCTCCACCAACAATGCTATTCTTATGGAGTTTCAACTTTTCTCGCTCTACCCGGCACCTCCACCTAAAACCTTTCACAATCTGTTTTTTTAAATTTATTTTAGAGTTCTCGTGTTGAACCAAATTCAATGGCAAAGTAATTATATTTTATGTTTTCGAGTTTAAAACAAATATTTTTTTTACCACGAAAATGGTTGCCTTGGCGCTCGTCAACAGGCAAAATTATCTTACTTATTTTCAATGCGAAACTCAGGGAGAAAGAATGAAAAGCTTGGCTCAACTTCTATACCTCACAACATTCACAGCCGAAAAGTTTTGAAGGATAGCTTGGCTGCCGTTTTTTTTTCCAAATTTAGTTATTTAGTATGGTGTGCTTGTTAATTATATTGTTTTCGAACTTCATGAAGTTTTTGAAGTTTATTTGTGACATCATTATTAACAGAGTTAGGATGATAATTCAACTAATGTGTCAAGTTCCTACCTTCTATAGGTTAGAGTGAAGAGATAGGTCACTGTCGTGCATGATCCCCGAACTGCTGACCAAGACCTGGAATGAGAGAATAACACGCTGTATACTGCCGAAATCAACCAACCAAATATCAACCTCTTAATGAAGTTTACAATAAATATGTCAATCAAGTTAATAAAGGACTTACAAATCAGCGATAGAGATTCTAAGAATCCATTGATTTTACTTGGTAGACAGACATTAAAACTCTTTTAGTTTAGTAATTTGGATTAAGGGTGCGTCAACCGTTAGGTCATAATGCACCACTCTAGCCTAAGGGGGTGGGGGGAGGAGGGGCACATGCTGGTCAGAACCAGCCACGGGAAAGGGGAGGAAAGGGGGTTTCTCACGTCGCAGTCGTCATCGTCTTTGTCATCGTTCGTTGTGTCATTGGCATCGTCGCCGGGGGGTCGTCAAGGGAAGAGGGCAGGTCCCCGACGACGATTGCCAGAGCTCGCCTCTAGTTTCGCGGAGTAAGATACTCCGCTCTTTCTAGCTGATGTTTGCGAGGTGGACTTTTTCTCTTGAATCGCCTTTTACGATTAGCAGAGCCAGCCCATGCCGGTCAGAACCAGCCACCGTTGAGGAGGTGGGAAGGGGAATGGGGTTCTCACGTCGTGGTCGTCTTCGTCAAGTTGCCTCATTTGTTAATTACTTTTTATAACTGAATACGATAGATTTTTAATTAATAAATAAGTAAATAAACTCATAATGAAGGTGCCGGGTATTTTAACGCAAGTGTGAGAATGTAACATTGTTATGTCATTTTGGCGATACCTTATCGAACCTTTTCAGTCTCATTTAGTAAGTAACCTACTACGACGTAAGATACAAGTGCTCTTCAACCGGTTTAGTCATATTGCGCCGCCTGTGATATTATGAGTTTATGGTGAGTTTGATGGTTATATTGTACTCCAAGTTTATACAAGTAATTAAAATGATGGAGTTGATGGTAAGATTTATTTGTTCTAAGTAGGCGTTAACCGTTAGGTCATAATGCGCTAGTTCTACTCTAGAACCAGCCATGGTTAGGGATAAGTAATGGGGGGGGGGGGGGAATAATATGAACATAAAAATTATTTATTTTTAATGGAAATAAATAAATAATATATTTTCGATGTGAATTAAATGTTGCTTTATAAATTACTTTGAATGTATTAAAAATGGCTGAGACTCTTGCTCAAGAATGTTCTTACTCTCTGGGGTGCGATCCCCCCCCCCCCTTTACCCTCACGGTTACCCAGAACAATATGTATCAACCTGGATGAAGGGCTATGCGTCGTGTGGGATGTCATCGTCTCGATAACCGAACTTTTGTGAGCGTAGAAATATATAATATTCTATATTTCTTTTACATGCCGCAAGCTAATAACAATTGAACGGGGATTCACTTGCTAAACTCAAATAATATATTTAATGCAGACTAACTAGTTATGAATTAAAAAAGTACCTAAAAAAGGTCAAAGTTGGTAATTTTCGAGCGAGGTCCTTTCGACAAAAATCTCCAGTAAGAAATAACATGATGACGATTTTTATGCACCGTAACCTTGGAGGATTTTGTTCCCATAAAATACTGTCCATTATTTACGTACTCTACAGCCTTTTCTATAAATGCACTATATTTTGATTTGTTATTTGGGCAAGTGGATTGGTCAAAATATGCTGATTACCAAAGAGGTGTGATTTTGGATTGCATTTTTTTGCGTGATTGCGTGTATTTTATTTGTGCACAGTTTCAAGACACTATATAAAGTGCCATTTTAGATAAATACGATGCTCTAATATTTATATGAAACAATGCACAAGGTGACAGACGACGACGTGAGAAACTAGGGCGCTTCAACCGGTTAGGTTATATTGCGCCGCCTGTGATATTGAATGTTGATAAGAAGAGTTTATTGTGTGTTTGAAGATTATATTGTTTTCTAAGTGTATATAAGAAAATAAATAAATGATGATGATGTTCTTGAAAATTAACAGCAAGGGATGCGACCACGG
>JAMZAV010011365.1:0-18141 GCA_024449915.1 Sweltsa coloradensis | reverse complement strand
ACGGTTAGGAGGAGAGCGGGTTCTCACGTCGAGGTCGTCATGGTTATCGTCGTTGCCGGGGAGGTTGTGCCCGTCAGGTCGCCGCAGCCAAGCCGCTGTGCGCTAACACACTCACGCACCTCATGCGGCAAGCAGACCTAGGGTCATCCAGCCCAGACATCATGACACGTGATATGAACTTAAAAACTGTCCTAATCGGGGGGATTCAGGAACCTACCTGACAACACTTGCTAAATCTGATTGTGGTATACGATTATTCATTCTGGATGGAAAAAATGTGAAAAAATTGTCAAACAAGGATATGGTCATTATTCTACATTCAGAGATTATTAAACATTAGTGCGCAAAACGCACAAATAAAATTGCGAAATTTATCAATTTACATTATTTTACAAAAATCAAACCTTAAAAATCCCCTGAGTTAATTTAGATTTGTTTGTAAAGTTTTTTTTAATGTGCCTCTTTGAATACTGTATATACATGACCATAAGTTGTGGGCAAAGTGGGTAATAATCTGAAAAAACAGGCTACACCAAGATCGAGTTACAGAAAAAAATCACTGGTACTGCAGAGTGATGTTTGTTGCTCCCTACCACTTGTATAAACCCTTCTCCTTCTATACTGCCTAATCCGTTAATTTCACTTGCATGAATATTCTAACCAAACGGGGCGGGCTACAAAGATTAAATTTTGTATGGACATTAAGGTATAGTAATATACGTACTTTTGAAAGTAAAAGTATAAAAATTGAACCGGAAGGCATCAAATAAAGGTTTTTATGTCTTTTACATGTATTAAATAAACAAGTCAATGCAGTGAACAACAAGCAAGTCTTGGGCCACTAGATCTTTTAAACTATTATTAAAAGCAATTTTAATATACTACTTTAATAACATTATTTTTATTTTAACAAATAATTTTGCAATGGAACTTGAAAAAGTAATGCGATTTTACACAACAAAAAACGAAATACAGCCAAACCTTACACAATACAATCAAAATCAATGATATTATCTAAAAGAAGTTCCAAACTTATGTACCATTCTACATTTGCACACTCAATTCACTTTGTCTTGTGACTGCATCCTTGCAAATGCAAAGCTTGACGAAATAAATTGCACGATTTTAACATTGAAAAACAACAGTTGCAAATATAACATTTTGCCAAGCTTTGCAAGGACGTGCAGTCATGGGTCAATGTGAATTAATGTAAGTGTAAAAATGTAGAAGATATTACATAGAAAGGTTAACCCCAATTGTTTTATACCCTCAAATGCTTTGGTTGGTAAATTCCCAGTGGCAAAAACTACCATCTGGCTGTCTGGGAAAGCCCGGGGCCCAATTTTTGACCATCTTTTGGGATTCAGGTTTTGACCTGTGAAAATTTAAAAAATTACAATGATAAGCCACAACTGGGGCTGGCGGGAGAAAATTTAGGCGCCAGCTTTCTGTTTTTTTTTTTCTTCGGTTTAAAGGGTTTTATAACCCCTTTATCAATTTCAACTAACTTTAATAAAGAATAAATCATGCTACCATAGCCCCATTCCCAAATTTTTTTAAATTAATTTTAAATTTAAAATAAGTGAAATACTAAAAATTTACTTCTTTTTGGCCCAACTTTGAAAATTTAATTTTTTGTGTAGAGATTTTTTAAAATCAATTTTGATACAAATTCAACGTTTAAATCAATGTAAAACGCGCGGGTTTTAATTTGGTTTTTCGTCAATAAAACCAAATTTTGGGGGAATTTTCCAGAATTGGAATAAATGTTTGATGTCCCTTTTTCACTTTTTGGGGACTTAGTCTCAAAATGGATCTGTAAGGCTTGTTTTTGCAACCAATTGCGGATACAAATAAAAGACTTTATTACACCCATGAAAAATTTTGTAAATTTTTACCAACCCTTTCAGCAGAAATCATCAACCCCTGATTCGCGCTTTTGAGTTGGGCCCAAGCTCAGCGTATGCCGGGTCGCGGCGCAGTGTAAAAACGTAAAAATTTTTTATCTATTTTTTTTATCTTAACGTTACATTTTATCTATTTTGGGCGCCCCTTACCACCTGAATAGTCACAATATAACCTATTTTTTTGATACAATTTGATTCTTTTTGGAAAGTTACGAACTTTACGAACTTTTTTTTGGCAGAAAAAAAATCAGAAGTTACGAACTTCTTTTGGCACAAATAACAGAATCTGCCACTATAATATTTTTAACAACATTTTCGTTTTAATATCACTTGTGAATTGCGCTTTGCCTAGCCCCCAAAATTTTCAAATCATTAAAATTTTTCTAGAGTACATGGCTTGTTTTTCATTTTTTTTTTTTAAATCTGCGACTAAAATTGGAAATGTGCTCTGCGCGAGAAATTAATTTTTAGTTTATCTGTCGGTGGGTGAAAACAGAACAAGAAAATGTTGATTTCCCTCCATGTAATTTGAAAAGTACGAAAGTACCGTACTGCACTCTAGACGCTGATCAATTAAGCGTCGCGTAAAGTTGCGGACGCAAATATTGACAAAGATGGCGGAATTCTCTACGGCGATAATGTTTGGAGATCAATAGAAACGAAATGCAAGCAATAACCAGTCCCAAATGACACGAATAAATTATTGTAGCACTAAAAGAGCATTTCTAGATAGAAAAGAGCAGTAATTTATTTCATTTTGTCTTTTGGGCAACCTGAAACGTATGTAGTGGTCAAAAGTCGCAATATTTACCGTCCAAGTCCAAGTCATGGTATAGTTTATGCAGAAGAGTCCTCAACAATATTGATTTTGTATATATTGTTATTGATATCATTTTTATATTTTTGTATTGATTTTGTGGTGTTGCCAATCGATTATTATTATTGTTCGTTTAATTGATTTTGTCATGATTATCTTACTTTTTGTCAGAATAATATTATACTCTTCATTTATCTATGTCAAGGAATGTTTTTCTTTGCTCACCAATTTGCACTTTCAACACCCTACCATGTGAAATGACAAACTTTCATGAGCTGCGTCAAGATCATCGATCTTTTATACGGTACTGAAAGATTATATACATTAGAATGAAATAATTGCCTACAGAACTATTCTAAATAAAAGATCAAACGAAATGACTATTTTGTCGGTTTCATTTTTAGTCCAACATAATATTATGTCCAACATTAAATTGTAAATATTGCTTTGTTTTAGCTGAAAGCTAAAAAGGAAGATAGAAAAGGAAGAGCTACATTTTATATTCTTTAAAGAATTAATCAATATAACTGTTACACTAAAAAAAATCTCACAGAAAAATCTAAATCAAAAGAATCTAGGCCACCGACATAGTAATATATATTTTTGTAATACATTGTCTAAATCATTGTTATCAGTAACATTATCATATGAGTATGATGTAGTACTTATTTGGAATAACATTTTAAATAGGGAAGTTGCTAGTGTTGTAAATACGAGAAGACGACACAGATCCAGAACAAGAAGGCCTTGTGACCTGGAAATGACCTTGGTCAAAAGCCTTTGGCTACTGTATCACCCTTTTAGACTATGTTTTATTAGTAAAGGATGTCTGAAAAGTTGGCTGAACGAAAGACGAACTTGGATATCGTTTAGGGACCACATGTCAAGGTGACTAAAGATATTGTTTGTCGTTTTTTCCCGTCGCATCTCGCCCCCCCCCTCACTTGACCCCGAAAACAAAAGGGTAGAACATAATCCCTTCCTTCAGAAAAAACCCAAAGGGTGCAGAACACTTGCTACGGTTTAAATTTAAATTTTTTTAAAAATAAAACAATAAAAACAACAATAAAACAAAACATAACAGAAAAAAGCAATAAAAAAGCACAAAAAATTAAATTTTAGAAACATTTCCCCCTACGTTCCAGACGTCCACAATTTTTTTTTTCTCATGTGTTTCAAAAGCAAGCTCAAAGTTTCATGTTTATTAAAAATTTACTATTTTTAAAAACCCCTTTTTATAGGCCCCGGGGGGATAGTATTTCCACCACTTTTAAAAAAGCTACACAGTTATATCTGCCGTTTAGCATACTTTTTTAAACCCCGGGTAAAAGCTGCTTAGTTTTTTTTGGAATTGGTAGAATTTTTTTCCCCCCCTAAATTCTAATGATTTGAAGATTTTTGAATGGTTAAAAATCAAATTGTGTACGAAACACAAAAAAAAACCGGGTTTTTTTTTTTGCCGTAGAAGATTTAATTTTAACTTGTAAAGAAATGGGGGAAAAAAAAAAAGAAAAAAAATTGCAAGAAAAATAACAAAATTTTTTTTGCATAAACTCAAATTTTGATTTTTTTCCCTCATCTTGATGTCAATTCGGGAAACCAAAATCTGCATATTTTTTTTTCCCAAAAGATCAAAGGAAAAAAAAAATAGAAATTGTAAAATTTTGTTTAAAAAAAAAACACAAATTTTAAAATTTTTAAAAGTAGAAAGCCAAATTTTTTGGGGCCCGGCCCCCTTTTAAAGGGTTAATGAATCTTTGGACTAGTTTTTAATTTAATTCTTAAATCTTAGTATGTTAATTCATAAATAATTCTATTATAATATAATGGGGGTACATTCAAAAGACAATCCAACTTTCATACAAAGGGCGAAAGGTGGAACAGACCCCAACATTTTTCTTCTAGCAGTCCAGTTGTTGGGTTTTACCCAGGGGGCTAAACACAACTTTTAATCTAGCAACAGTTAACTGTTTTTTAGTCATAAACCTGGGGCCATTTTCTTTGCTTTGGTTCCTTGCGGTTTAAATAGCATTCGCCAAAGATAATTAAATATAAAAAGGGTTTTGTTAACCAAAACTTTTTTTTTCCATAATTTAAAAATATGATGTAAAGTACTTATGTCATTAACAAATTATCAAAACAGTTTCAATTATTATTGACACAAGCAGAAACGACTGCGACTTTGACCAGTCATAATCTAGTTCAGTATCTCATGTTGTGTTAAATTTTATTTCTGAATGGCTGTGTAGATGGTCTCTTTTAAATGTAAAATCCCGAATATATAAAGTTTTGAAGTGTGTTGGAACCAAATTTGGACATTGTGGTAAATTTTCCATAACTTCTCCAGAAAGGCTTCTTGTTTTTGTTTCGGTAATGCAATAATTTCATAATGGATATAAGTGTTTAATTTCGTAAACTGTTTAAATATACAGTCAGTGACGCGAATCCAGAGACCACGTATTTATTTTAAAGGTATCATCTTCATTCCAGAGCACTCTCACAGAAATTTTGATAGTCAAAGGAAAATGGCTGAAAGTTGGTTGAAAGAGGAACTCGAATCATAAAGAAGAAAGTGTTTTTTTACGGGACAATTTTTTGGCCATTATATCCAAATTTTGGGGTTAATAAGAAAAGGAGTTCTAGGTTCAATACTTTTTTTTGAGCCTCTGATGTTTTTTTATTGTTTGAACACCCCCTTTTGTTTCTGCTGCTATTATGTAAAGCCATTATGATAACTTCTTTAAGACGAAAACCCCAAAGTAGCCTTGCCCCCCTAACCCCAGGCGAGGGGGGGGGCTTTTAAAAATTAAGTATTTTGGATGAGCGTAGCGAGCGAAGCGAAGACTTCAATTTCCTGACCCCCAAAAAATTTGGGCCCTTTTTTTCTGTCTGTTTGTTCGCCGTTCCGGAAAAACGGCATATGCGTCTTGTGAAAAATTTGAGGGGACCTTCGAATCTCTAAACTTAGACCTCCCACTTTTTTTGGGTAAAATGAAGAAAAATTTCTCATAAATTTGTACTTTTACGATTTTTAGTGCGTTTTTTCGAGACTTTTGGGGGCCGATTCTGCCCAAACGGGTAGGCTACAACTTTTCTTTTTTTCAGGGACTTTAAAGGGTTTTTATGGTAGTTTTTTTTTCAAGAAAAATTAAAAAATTAAACAAAATCCATAGAAAAAAGGTTTTATATGATTTATTTGGGTTTAAAAATAAAAATTTAATAAGTAAAAATAGAAACTTGACAACAATCCCTAAAATGCATTAAAAAAGCACTTGCAAAGGAAAAAGTGGCCCTACGAAAAACTAAAAACTTAAAAAAAGCTCATCCATCAACGCGACGGAACTTTAGCTTTTTTCCTAGTAAGTACTCCATCCCTGGCACCTCAAGCTCTTTAGCTAATTCTTTAAATTTGTCCCCCTTCTAGCCCTTTAAACCCCCTTTAAGGGCTCATACACCCACTAGGCCCGATTTTACCCAAATGGATTTTTAAAATCGATTTAACTAACTCAGTTATTTTTTAAACCTAAGTTTTTAAACCCGACCCTTCCCCCACATTTTCATTCACCTCCGTTAGCTAAACGAGTTTAAAATTTGTTTTGGATGTCTGTGCGATTTCTTCAAAAATCACGGGGTTTTGAAAGGTCACTGTTGAACAAAACACGAAACATAAACCCAATAAAAAAAAGAAAATACTTTCGCGTGGAATAACTACTCGGAAAGTGAGACAATCTTGTTGTTACAAGTTTTGAACCCGTATAAAAAATAATAGCAAATAAAAAACCCATTTCCCATCGGGGGGGGAAAAAAAGAAAATGACCCCCGGTTCCCCCCAAATGGATTTAAAAATCGAGTTAATTTTGAGTTTAGTTCTGGTGGAACGCATTTTTAAAATTTAAACCCAGGTTTAAAAAATTAAAACTCGAGTTTAACGTTTGGTGGAACGGGCCCAAGCCACCAAGTACCCCCACTGCCCCCCAGTTAAAAACCTCCTTGCTACCCGACCGCTATTGAGCGGGGTCACAGAAAAACACACAGTCTTTTCGGAAAAATTTAAAAATGTTTTCAACTGGGCGCCGCATATTGACCCGGGGAGGGATCTAGTCTCCCCCATTTAAAAAAGTCTAGTGACCAAAAATCAACAAACCCAGCAGACCTGCCCCCCCACGGGCCTCGCTCAATAGCGGTCCCCAGAAAGCCCCCTTGAGCCCCCTACTTCCCCCCTCACTAAGGCCCCCTACAAGCCCCCCCAAAACCCTGCTCTCCACACGCGCCAGCTACCTCCCCCGTCCCGAAGCCTTTCTATCTATTTTACCTGGCCACCTCCCCAAAAACACGACCTTTACACAGAGCCCTCAAAACCGTGCGGGGGCCCCGTGGGGGGGTTTTTACCCCAAGAAAATTTTCCGTTATTATTGATTAGGAACATAAAGGGCCCTTTGCCATGTTTTTTAAATCGCGTTGAGATGAGTATTTTCGGTACATTGAGGAATATTTTCCCAAGCCTTGAAATTTAGTGGTTTGCTATTGTAAACAGTTCACATATACCTTCCCGTCTGGGCCCGGGTAAGAATTAAGACCAGAACGTGGCTCTGCTAGTCGTAGAAGGCGAGAAAAGAGTCAAAGTCTATCTCGCAAACAACAGCAAGCATATTATGTATAGGGGAGTATAAAACTCCTCGAAACTAGAGGCGAGCTCTGGCCGACGACGTAAAAACTCCCGTTTCCCTCCCCTACCCGTGGCTGGATCTGACCAGCACAGGAATCTCCTCTTCACATCCCCTAGGTTAAAGAGGCGCATTATGACCAAACCAAACTTTACGTAAACCATCTAACAATCCAAGATTGTAAAGAAATTGAACATCGTGATATACTGTTATTTTTAAACAACAATATTGCTTTCAAAAACATGGTTGGTCTAGGTTTAGAGATTTAGAAGGTTTACTGATAATGTCATCACAATCGGAACAGCCGTTTGGTCAGAATTGTGCCAACAACACACAAATAAACAAACAAAAAACAACCTCAGTAGAGCTTTGAGTTGGTATCATAACTTGCTAGTTTGCATTGCAGATAACATCACAGGAGCAAAGAATGCCAACTTTGACGACACAGAAATACACTGGAACCTAAAATTTTCTTTCTTCATTAACAATTTAAAAATTTGTTATTTTTTATACATTTAAAATTTCTTTTATACATTTTTCTTGATCTTTTAGGTATAAAATGCTGATTTTGGATTCAATTTGACATCAAAGTTGTAAAAAAAATAATCAAAAATTGTATTTTTTTTCAAAAATTTGATTTTTTAAGGTGTTCAAATTGAATCTACTACAGGTAAACAAAATATCCCGGGACATCCCGGAAATTTTTTTTTCTGTTTTTATAAGTTAACCAATTGAAGGAAAATTCTACCAATTCCGAACAAAACAAAGCAGCTTTTTTACTCTGGTTTAAAGTATGAAGAAGCTGGGAGATTTAGTTTGTGTAGATTTTGAAAAGTGGTGGTAAACATATACCTACCCTATACAGTGTTTTAAGTTGCTCATAATATCGGCACCACGCATTTCGGCAGGGAATCAGCCCGCAAATTTATTTAAAATTTATTAACGATAAAAGTTTACTAGAACTTGTGTGATGTACTTTTCAATAATGTAATAAATCTCTGAAACAAATGTCAACTTTTGAACCAAAATTTAAAAATTCACCTTAGGTTCAAATTTATTTAATAATACATATTTCATGTAAAAAAATATCCCAAAATACCTAGAACATACATTGTTCTTCAATACAAAAATATTAACTTATTCGTGTGTGTGTATTCAAGTTTTTGACTTAAAATACGGATTCGTGTTTTTGCCGTAATTTTATGCTCTTACGCTGCAAGAAATGTGTTTTTAACAAAACGACGAGAGGACGTCAGGTCATGCAACAAAGTTTTATTACTGTGTATAAAGACTTCCGGTCCTAAGCATAATCATATTTGCTAGTGCGTAGACAATGGTTTGTCTTTGTCTATAACCTTCATTTTATCTAGTCAACTTTCTTGCCATTTTATTATTACGATGATGAATTATTAGATTTATTTGATTATATTTAAAAAATAAAAACAAACAAACTTATTTCATAAAGAAAATATTTTAATTATTTATCGGCGAGGACTGAGCAATTGACTAATTACATGCAAAGAAAACTTACAGTTTTAAAAGTACGTTAAAAAACAGTTTTTAAAAATTAAATGTCACTAATTTAAAAGGTAGTAAATTCGTAGATAAGTTGTTAGATATAACGTTTATTCTAGCCTTTCTGGATTAAAACACTAGTGTTTATTTATTGTTTATAAAAACAGTAGACGAATAAATTTAACGCTATTTCAGGTTGCTGTAGATTATAGGACAGATATGAGTGAGAAGTTGCGTGCTTGAGACGAGAGTCATTATCGTAATGTGGATCTAAACGAGAGTCTGGCTGCGGCCTTGCAACTTAATATTGTATTGTATTTCACCATCAAATCACATCTTTTGGGCATTGTTAGACGAGGGAGCGCAGCGAATGAGTCTTACAATACAAGTCAAACTGCGCTTATTCTAAATAAAAATAAATAAATTTTATTTAGAGTCTAACCCACTCAGTTATATAACTGATTTTCAGTGGGGGACTTTAAATCAAGCGACCAAGCCAACCCTGCAGGCCCCGACGCAATCGACGAGTGAGCGATAACCAACCAAAGATCGATATTTTTAATAGGAAATATAGCAATCAGTGGTATGGACAGTGTGCGAACACCTGCGAATCAACGCCAGAATCAACAAGGCCGATTCAGAACAACTCTGAATTTATTATGTGCTTCTGTTGCTAGGACGGCTCCAAAGTCACCGTTTACATACTCCTAATTCAAGAAACTGATGACTGAAGTCCAAATCAGAAGTTAAAAAACTTCTGACTTTGGCGGAATTGAACCCTGGACCTTCTGCATCGGAAGCAGATACGCTAACAACAAGACCAACGAGCCACACAAAGACACTGTTCTTGTGTTTGTGAGTGAGTGAGTGAGTGAGTGAGTGAGTGAGTGGGTGAGTGAGTGATGTGAGTGAGTGAGTGAGTGAGTGAGTGAGTGAGTGATGATGAGTGAGTGAGTGAGTGAGTGGTGTGGGTGAGTGTATAAGTGAGTGAGTGAGTGAGGTGAGTGATGATTGAGTGAGTTATGTAGTGAGTGAGTGTGTGGGTGGGTGAGTGACTAAGTGAGTGAGTGAGTGACGTGGTACTATAAAAATCAGCCGAGATGCTGAACCTATTGCGCTGAAATTTTAGAAGATAATGGTAGTGATTTACTGGATACTATAACAAGATGAGCCACATCCGCAATGGTTTGTTCTGAAGAAGTCATTTTATCCAACATGTTGTTAGGTGGTGAATTTTCGTGATAAAGGTATATAACAAATCTCCACGCTCAAAATTTCCTAACATTTCGCTGGGAATTGAGCAAACTACAATTTTACGCGTACATTCTACTGGCTTATGTGTTCAATAGTAAATTGCATTCATAAACGTTTTTTAATTTTTTAATACATCCAGACATCAAAAATCTTCCCGACCGTTGTTTGAACCGGTCTCCCACATTCCGGGTTAAAGGCCCTTAGCCAACTAACTAGGAAAACATTAAAGTCGTGTTGACGAGTGGCGAGTCATGTGTTGAGTACCCGGAACTTGCATGTTAAAGTTGCATTGTAATAAAATGAGGGTTTAATGTTATATAAGGGCGCGTCCATTGTAAGGCCAAAGCGCACTCATCTATGGTATAGGGCGGAAGGAAATGTCATTGGGTACTCAACCTGGGCTCATCATCGTTTACACAACTTGACGTTTTCCTAGTATAAACTTGCCCTCATTTTCATCGCAATAACCTCACTCGGATAAATCTGGACCTCCTTAGAAGCGTGTGCGTGACAGCTGTTGACCGCTGCTGGTCCCGTCTGTGACCCTGAAGGTCAGACTGTGACCTTTGGACCAGGGTCACCTCTGAACGGACCGTGTGTCCACGTGGCTCCTTAAAGGTGTGCGTGACAGCTGTGACGCTGCTTCCGTCCTCGACCCTTGAAGGTCATAGGACTTGGACCAGGGTCATCATTGACCGACACGTGGTCGTCCACGTTGACTCTTACATAGTCAAGGGTGGGTTTCAAGGAGGGACGAAGCATTTGAAATATATTCCAACGAGTTTCTTCTTCTATGAACGTGTTATATTTTAGGGGTCTGGTTGGTGGTTTTTACAAATGTTTGGATTGCGGCGAGCACAGATTAAGTAGGTCCAATATTTGACATCTGTCACCGGCAATCCCAACTGAAAGATTTCTACTAGGTTTTCTTCAGCTAATTGTAATGAAATGTATTGAGACCTCTTAAACAGCTCTTGGACTTTCCCTTCACAACCAAACCCTTACTCCAAAGAACTTGGATTGCAGTAACGACACATTTACTAAGCGACAGCGACAGCGACAGCGACAGCGACAGCGACAGCGACAGCGACAGCGACAGCGACGGCGACGGCGACGGCGACAGCGACAGCGACAGCGACAGCGACAGCGACAGCGACAGCGACAGCGACAGCGACAGCGACAGCGACAGCGACAGCGACAGCGACAATAGTCAACCGACACAACTTTAGTGAGAAGAGCAAGTGAGCTGCCACTCGAATTTTCATCATACTAAATAAAATAATACTTACATTTTGCTGTATGTATAGTTGTGTATTACTTTAAGGAAACATTGTCAGACGGCATTAAAAATGTTAAATGTGTCCAATATACAGCTTGCATAGCTTTACACTATAGTTGTCGCTGTCACTTAGTAAATAGACCTTTGAGCAAGTTTTCCACCATTTCCACACGTTTTTTCATTGCATCTTTACAACATGATAATACATTTGTAATACAAAATATCGTGTTGTATTCAGGAAATGATATTTAATCAAGACTTAGATTCAAATATAAAGCCTATATACAAAGATTTTCCATCAATATTACATTATCATGTATGGACGACGCAAGTTTTATTATTATATACCGCGTTGTATTTTAAATTTGAAGCACATGTGTAATTCGTTGTCTGTTGTCCGTCTTTTATTATTATTATTTACAAAATTTAAAAAATAACATCATTATAGATATTTATACAACAATTGTCATAGTTGATAATGAAGGACATCTGTACGCCCCTTTCATAGTAGATTTTGACTATTTATCATAGATCAATAAAAAAAAAATGCGTAGTTATTTGGGTGTTTTTGACAGATTCTAAATTCTAGAATAATGAATTTATTTTTTGTTTATTTTCTTTAATCAATACGTGGAAAAGTGCTTGATAGATGCCTTCGTATATTTATTTTTTACAAATTATATAAAATCACAAATAGATGCTACTAAAATTGTTTGAGATATTTGAAAGCGCGTAAAATGAGCATGCTGTCGACTGCGGTGGCTCATGCGTAAGGTCGTAGTGCTAGCAATCGTGACTGAAAGGTGGCCGAGTTTGTTATCAGACGAATGCTGGGCTAGAGTCCTCTCAAACAGCCCTTAGGCATCAGTGGTTAACTTGGAGGTGTACGAGGGCGGGTGCGTCCGCCCACTTACTATTCGAAATGTCATCATGTAAAGTCAATACAATGTTTAACACACTGTACTATTTACAAAATTACGATGTATGAGTTGGAAAAATTTCGTCCGATTACTCCATCTTCGTGTGACTGAAAAGAAAATTGGTAAACTGACAAAATGTAGATCTTCACAATTTTATAAATTGTCGACGAGGAAACGCTAAAAACAAGTACTTAAAATGTCACCATTTGGAATGTTGCTGAGCTATGCGCCCCTGACTCGCACCACAAGTTGGTGTTGGAGGGCCTCCCATTCCCCCCCCCCCCCATATTTGTATACCAGGAAACAATTGTTTAATGGGCAGTTCTAAAACACTCTTAAAGGGGCTATTACCCCAAAAATGCATTTTTTTTACCACATAATCTATAGCATAATACATAAAATGACCGTTCAAAAAATTATATCTTGTAAATGTGATTTTACACTAATTTTTTAATTTGTTTGATCCAGAAATTGGCGAATATTGGTGTTTTGGAAAATTTCTTAAATCAGCTTCAACCTGCTTCTTTTTTGTTCAAAATAGAGCATCGTACCAATCTAAAATGGCCCTTTATAACATCGTGTCTTAAAACTGTGAACAAATATACACTCAAACACGCAAAATATGCTTTCCAAAATCACACCCCTTCTTGGTAATCAACATATTTTGACCGAACCACTTGCCCAAATTAAAAAGTATATATAGAGGATTTACAGATAAGGCTGTAGTGTAGACTGTAGAGTACGTCAATAATGGCCAATATATTTTTGGATCAAAATCCTCCGATGACACGGGGCATAAAGATCGTCCCCATGTTATTTTTTATGGGAGATTTTTGCAGATGGGACCTAGCTCGAAAAATACCAACTTTGACAAAAAAAATCGGGTCATGGTGGACTCAATAATTTTTTTGTGAATTTCTAAATTCTTAACTATAGTACGCCTGAACTAAATATATTTTTTGAGTTTAGCGGGTGAATAACCTTTTAATAGGCCCATCGAGCGTCCGCCCACTTATTATTTTACAAATTATCCACTTGTGGGTATTCCCTTCACAATACCCGCACACTCTAATAACACAGTCACCTCTGAAGAGGGGCACACCAGGTAATGTAACCTGTACATCGGACATGCCTACGAGAAATTGTTTATCTCTATTTATTTTTTGGATGAGCGTAGCGAGCGAAGCGAAGATTCCATTTCACTACACTGGAGAATAAAATCCGGAATGTTTTTTTTTCTTTCTTTTTGTATTTTTGTGTTTGTCCGCACGATTCCGGCTATACCGATACTCCAATTGCGATGAAATTTTATAAAGGCCTTCGAAATCTCTGAACTTAGAACTGCCACGTTTTTGAGCGCAATCGAAAAATTATTTCTCATTAAAATCGCAATTTTACGATTTTTTTCGATTTTTAAAAATTTCTTCGACTTATAACACCTACATGCTCTATCCGATTGTAATGATTTTTTCACAGAACCTTAATTATATGAATTAATATATTCGTGTGAAATTTGAGCGCAATCGAATAATTATTTCTTATGAAAATCGCAATTTTACGATTTTTAATTTTTTTAAATTTTGAATAACTAAAAAATTAAAAATCAAAGTTTATTTTTTATTTTATTTAAATTAATTTTAAAAAAACTCTTCAACAGTAATGATTTTTTCACAGAACAACAGAAAATCCGCATAACACATGGCAGCTCAATACACCAATTACGCTCATCCAACAACGCGGCGGGACTTAAGCGTTTTCCTAGTTATTTTTGTATTCTATTGCGTTTGTACATTTCTGTACCCTTTGTGGCTCGTTTGTCTTGAGGTCTCTGCATCCAATTTCAGAAGGTTCAGGATTCGACTCCCTCTATAATCAGAAGTTTTTTTACTTCTGATGTGGTCTTAAGTCCATCAGTTCTTGGGTTAGGAATTACTAAACGGTGACTTTGGAGTCGTCCTAGCAAAGAGGCACACAATAAATTCTAAGGTTGTCTCGAATTATTCTTGTTGATTCTGGCGCTGTCCGAGGGTGGAATCGTGTCCAGCTTGATTGATCGGTGTTTTATTATTAAATATGCCGGTCTCTAATTGGTCATTGTTCACTCGTCGATGTTGTCGGCGCCTGCAGGGTTGGCTTGGTCGGCTTTAAATATGTAACGTTCCCCACTGAAAATCAGTTCTGTGGCTGAGTGGGTAGACTAAATACGAATTTATATATTTATTTAATTTAAACGTTTTTCTTTTCTTTTCATTTCTATGTTTGGTAATATTTGCCCAGTCCACCAACATCTTACAAGAATGCTCACACTAAATCATGTTATTTTATTTTATTTTTCTGTTATTAGATACTTAATGTTTTTAAATGTAGAAATATTTCTCTTTTTATTAATACTTCTGATTCTTGTGGCCATCCACTTTTAGGTGTATTAAGTTGCTTTTGAATTTGCTAACTATTTAAGAGTTAGATAAACAAGTGAAGTGGATGATTAAATAAATGGTAGTTTTTTGATAGTGAAAAAAGACATAGTAATATGTTTTCTGAATGGGAATTTGAATTTTAAATAACTAACAAGACCGTGGTAGTTAATTAAAAACTGACGAACATATTGTTTCATATAATACACTTTACTTAGTTCATATACTAGGCCTATAGTTAATTAATATTATTCTGATACATCAGTTTACTGTTGTTTTTTTTACCTGATTTTTATCCTGGGTACTGATTATATAATAAATTCGATTTGATGATAAAACAAGAACAACGAACGTACAGGATTTTTTTTAAATTTGAATGTATAAAATTTGCTAAAACTTTATTTTATCAATGAGGGGCATAAAAATTGTAATATACTTGTATATATTTTGTTACTATATTGAATTATCTTGTATGCATTTTGAAACTATATATTTCAAGAAGTTACGCCTTTTTTAAAATTGAAATTGTACTGAATTAAAATTGCATAAAATAGCTTTGAGCTAAATGAAGACTGAATTGAATATATAGTTACTGAAATAGGTTGTAGGTTATACAGCATATAATGTTATAATTATATTTATTGCCCACTCTAAAAGTAACGTTCATCAATAAATAATATAAATAATATAAGTATAACTTATATACATGCTATTTACAAGAGAGAATAGGACACATTTTGTTTGTTAGCAAACAGCTATTCGCTCGGCCAAGAAGCACCCGACTTATTTGAAACTTTGCAAAGTTGTCAATAAAGCATACATGGACAGCCCTACAGTCATAGATTTTACATTTTTTTTTAATCAGCTAGCAAAAAATCACGAATTTGAGACTTTTTGACAAAATCAAAATTCGTGAAAACTAATTATTTTTTATAAATTATTTTAAAACAATTTTTATAAATGTGTCACTGAATAGCCCTTTATTTCCACTTTCGTGACAAATGTTTAAAATTTCAGACATGGTGTCAGTCAGCCTTTTGTACGTGTCCGTTTGCCCACCACTTCTTACAACTGTGGTTATATCGGCTGTCCAGGTGTAACTACAACATTCTAATTAAACAATTTATTATTTGAAATATGTATTATGAAATCAAATAATATTTTACCTACCACCATCTCCTCTATAGGCTATGTAGGCTACTTTGTTATACCTAACTACCACAATGTTTTGGAAAAACGAACACTCATTACATTATAGCTAAGTTTGTTCCAGAAATCAAACAAAACTTAAACAAACAGATGGACAAACAGTATAATAATTCAGTGTTTTTATTATTTTTATTTTTACTTGTTTTAATTTATCTTGTGTGTTCTATAACTTATAGGTTAGAGAGCATTGATATGTGTTGGAAGATCCGTGTAGGCTACATTCGCCATCAAGCAATCAAGCAAATAATATAGCATCTTGGCACTGACACTCCTTATTTATAATTATTATACAGCATTCTAAGATTTGAAACATGGACTATTGATTAAAGTACACTCCTTCTTTAATCAATACAACGCCATACCTATAGTAAATAGCTATTCTTATACTCAATTATTTTTTAAATATATACCTAGCTACAGTGAGTAGTAGGCCTACAACTGTCAACTCGCGTTTTTTCATTAAATAGTTGAAATATCACGTACCATTTTAAAGCTCGAAAATACTATTTTTATTATGCCTAGTAGATTATCAATAAAAGTAACCTATAAAATATGACTGAAAATAAATGTTACCGAATTTGACATGTTTGTATTTTATATCAATTTGTTGTAAGTATGCTATTGCATCTTTAAGGAAAGGAACCACTAAAGTATTATTGGATGAGCGAAGCGAAGACTTCAATTTCACTGACCCCCAAAAATTTTGCTCAGGTGTTTTTTCCCCCTTTTTTCTGTCTGTTTGTTAACTCTCTACCAGGCAAACGGCTTATCCTATCTTGATAAAAATTGGAGGGGACCTTCGAAATCTCTGAACTTAGAGGTGTATCGTTTTTGGGTACAATCGAAGAAATATTTCTCATGAATATCGTACTTTTACGATTTTTTTCGATTTTTAGTGCGATATTTTCGTGACATTTGGGCCGATTCTGACCAAACGGGTGGGGCTACAACGTTCATATTTCACATGGACATTAAAGTAGTGGTGATGTATTGCTTTTTGAATGAAAAAATTGAAAAAGTTTGCCAGAATCTATGGAATAAAGGTTTTAATATGAGTTTTTTACGATTTAGTGCGATATTTTCGTGCTATTTGGGCCGATTATGACCAAACGGGTGGGGCTACAACGTTCATATTATACATGGACATTAATATTATGGTAATGTAGTACCCTTTGAAAGAAAAAGTTGAAAAAGTTTGCCAGAATCCATAGAAATAAAGCTTTTAATATAAGTTTTTTACGGTAAATAATAACAGTTGACAAGTAACAATAGAAACTTGACAACAATCACCTACAATGCATAGGCAGCAAAGCAAAGCACTTGTAAAAGTAAAGATATCCCACGCAAACTAAAAACTTAAAAAAGCTCATCCATCAACGCGGCGGGACTTTAGCGTTTTCCTAGTGTATAACAAAGCTCAAATTCTTCTAAGTTCTCCCACAACAACCCAGGTGCAAAACCCAATGTTATTCGTAAGCACAAATTAAAATGCGCTTACGTATAGTTGTCCGATATAAACTCTAATTAGGCCTACCTTTATTGAAATTAATATGTTTTCTTATTGTAATGTTGTCAAGTACGGCTTAAGTTCTACCCCCTTGTTGGACAACAACTGTGCAAAGTTCCTACCACACAATGTTATTCGTCAGCGCAAATTAAAATGCGCTTACGTATACTTGTCCGGTATAAACTCTAATTAGGCCTACCTTTATTTAAATTAATATGTTTTTCTTGTTGTAATGTTGTCAAGTACGGCTTAAGTTCTACTCCCTCGTTGGTCAACAACTGTGCAAAGTTCCTACCACCCAATGTTATTCTCCGCGCAAATTAAAATGCGCTTACGTATCTTGTCCGGTATAAACTCTAATTAGGCCTACCTTTATTTAAATTAATATGTTTTTCTTATTGTAATGTTGTCAAGTACGGCTTAGGTTCTATTCCCTCGTTGCACCGAGTTTCACACCTTGCAAGCGTGTGCGGTGTGAAGGCAGAGGTTGCGCCGCGCGAAGTCTGTGGACTGGCCGGCGACAGCAGCCGGCGGTAGGCGTAAAATCGTACAGACTCAGCCTAGTGCCCAGGCAGCGGAGTACGCGCGTCGGTAAACGGTAACCACTTCTACTGTATACAAAAAATACAACCTATAGGCCGCTCGAACGCTTTTA
>JAMZAV010011364.1:0-44314 GCA_024449915.1 Sweltsa coloradensis | reverse complement strand
AGATTTGACACTTAATAATAAAAACTTTGGAATGCTTAGAGGTCATTGGATAAAAGGTACAGTTTAAATTTGGTTCCGCAGTACCTGAAATAGAACTTTATGGTAAAAAAGGAACACTTATAGTAAAAAAAAAAAAATGTCATACTGGTGTACCACAAGGATCCAAAATTAGGACCGCAATTTTATATATATACGTGAACGTCATTAATAAATATCTAGTTAAGTGTTTACAAATTTGATGTATGCTGACGACCTTGTACTACTAGCAATACATGGGAAATTTAAGCTTGCAACACAAAATATGAACACTGATTTTAGGAATCTACAGTGCTGGACTCATGATCGGGAAACTAGTAATCAACGTTGAAAAAACCAAAATTGTTCCACAATGCATGCCTTAAATTCAAATAGAAATAATGACGTTCAATTAATATTCATGAGGCAAAGTGTATAATAATTTGAACTACAGTACCGACACCGCCTGTGAATGCGTACAACAAATTGAATCTGTGGCATACCATATGTATTTGGGTGTTTTCATTGATCTGATTTTTCGTGGAAGCCACACGTGGACTACATTTGTTCGAAACTCCGCTCGTGTGCATATCAATTGTATAAACTAAAAACCAGTATTGTCTGATGATATGATAAGATTAGTTATATTGCATTACGGAATCTATTATTTTCATATGCGTTGCTCTCATGGGGAAGCGCGTCTTTTCAAAAATAAAAACACGATGATTCAAATTCAAAATACACTATAAAAATAGTTTGCCCTAAAAGTATTACCAATAGCATCAAAGAAAAAGATGACGTTTTTGTGAGTTGCTTTATACTCCCGTTAAAAGCCATGTTTAATTATCGGTTGGTTTTAAAGTATTATTTTAATAATGAACTTTAAAAAACCATATTTACATAATAAGGGAACGAGACTGGTTAGTAAAGGAAAATTCGTTGTTCCAATGCCCGAAAACAAACATGGTGAGCGTTGTTTACATTATCTTATACCTAAAGTTTTTAATTCATTGCCGGCTGAAATTTTACCCTTGGACAAAATTCATTAATAAAGAATAGAGTAAAATCGCATTTCCTGAAACAACCTTCCTTCATGCTCGATTTAAGTCATTTTCAGTCCTATTTTCTAGATGGGTTTTTGTTGTTGAAAACGAAAACTGTGTGGTAGGTAAAATATTATTAATTTATAATTTGTGATTTTTGTATATTCTATTTTGTATGTTTTGTTAAAGGGTTGTTTTTAATTTATGTTTTTTAATTGAAAATTACCTATGTAAAATACCGTATATTCATTTAATAGTTTGAATTTTTTTTTATTTTTATTTCATTGTATTAAGCCTGACGTACGAATGAGATGTAATAGCATAATAATTATGTAACCCACTGATGAGCCATTGGCTTAGTGGGAGGAAATGTATGTGAATATTTTTCTAATTTTTTTTTTTGCTTCAATAAATTTAAAAAAAAAAAAAAAAAAAAAAAATTTTATTATTTATTTTTATTTATTATTATTATTAATTATTTTTAGTTTTTATTACAAAAATAAAATTTAAATAAATACTAAAATATTACAAAAAGAAGACGCATTTATTTTCGATCATGGGAGGTGAGTCGCCATTTTTCAGATTGAAAATGAGAAAATAGAGGATATTACCAAAAGGGGTTTTTAAGGACAAGGATTATTATGGAAGGACCTCCTAAATTTACCCGACCAAAATCCGGGAATAACTATCAATAATGAGAAATTTACAGCCCATAAATCAAAAAAGAAGTGATAGACCGAATTATCAAAATGAAAAAAACTGCACCTGGCCCAGACTACATTAAATATGCCGATACAGACGTTTTGTTTTAAGGATGGTGATTTTGGGCGCGTTTTAAAAATGTGTGCTTAAAAGAACCCCCGAATCCCTAGTAAATGGAAACTACCCCCGGCCCGTATTATTTTACAAAAAAAGGAGATAAAGTGATTTTATCAAATTTGGGAGACCTTAACTTAGGACCAACATTAGGAAGCGTAGTGGGATACTTGCTGATAGATGGACTTTTGGGCCCATTTCAAATAATATAATTTCACCTATGCAAAAAAGGGTTTCTTAAAATTTAAAAGGTTTTTTGGAACAAAAACTTTTGTTTAAACAACAATTGACGTTGCAGCCGCAAAAAAAACCCAGAAATTTGCAGGGCTGGTTTGATTACAACGCTTTTTTTCACGCCCACATGCTTACATTCGGGCACCTTAAACATAGGTATTCCTCAAGATTTTCTCAACATCGTTGCAGAATGTTTGGTAGTACTACCGAAAATCAGGACTAGTGATGGTACACAGACAGCATTCCCTTCAAGCGGGAGAAACGGGGTTGTCCCCGAGCCCAACCGTTCAACCTTTCAAGGGACCCAAATTTATTAAACGTGACAATTTTAAAGGCTGAATGGGTTACAAGCTGTATGACAAGCTATAAGTGTGTTTGTTATGCCGACGACCTTGTTGCTGTAGCAAAAAAAGAAGTGCTGCACTCATTTTTTTCTCCCTTTTTAGGTGACTTTTACTCCCTGGGTGGTTTAGGTTTAAACCCCAAAAGTGGCGTCTTTACATACTTAAAGTAAAACCCAAAACACACAGTTTAGTGTACAAACAGGTATAAGGTTACACTGAAAGTGGAGAAGTTTACAGACATCTTGGAGTGCCAACGGGATACAACTTAAACAGACACCTATTGCGAAATAAAACAGATGAGAGAAGATATGCACAAAATAGACTGTTCTTTGTTACCCCATGGAAAAAAATTTTTAGAGCGGCCGAACGTTTTTTTGTCTAGACTGGAATTCATTAGAGAGTGGATCAATGAAAAAAAATTTCAGACATTTTGATTGGAAATAAAGTTCGGGCCCCAAGAAAGGGGATGAATCTTCTAAAAAGAGCTAGCCCAAAGTTTTTTTACATGGCATGCATGAAGGGGGAAAAGCAGGTGTTATCCCCACTAGGTGATTCTAGTGATGTACTTGCAGTTACTCATCCGTACAGACTGTGACTTGCAGAGTTTGCATTTTGTCGAGAAATGCGTGGGGGTCTATGGAAGTGTTGTTAAAAAGAAGATTTGGCCCAGCTCCTAAAAATGAGAATTTTGCCAATTCTTAGGGGTCTATGGAAGGAGATTTTTGCGCGACATGAAGGAGCAAACACTTCAAACTGGACACAGGCAAGATCTGATACGACGACTTCGTAACCGGGTTGGCTTTTTATGGACATATGATTTGCCCGACAAGAGATGTATCAAATTTTTTTCGGCCACAAAAAATGCCCTGACATTGCGGTAGTTTCCACCAGGCTCCCCGCGGACTATTAGCCAAGACCCCCTGAGAACAGCAGTGCGTATTCTATAGGGGGAAATTGATAAGAAGAGCCGGGGAAAGTATTTTTTACTTAAAACAAAGTGTTAGCAAACAACCATTTTTTCGTACAGGGGAAAACACACCCGTTTTTGTGATTGGGTTTTTTTAAAAAGAGCCCGATTGAATGTCATGCCTTTAAAGGGAACGATTTTGGGGGGGAGGGGTCTGTCATGCCGTTGTTAACTATCCGCAAAAGACTCGCCACATGTATAAACCATTGTATCGCCATTCCCGAGCATTGCAAAAACGCATAAAAGATGTACAGAAACGTCTTTAGCAGCACTTCCCAAAAAACCGGCCAAAAAATCACAGTAACTGTTAACGGGGGTAATTAGCAGATAACAACTCAAAATTACGGCCCGATACATTATCAAAATGATACTTTAAAAACTGTGGGGAATTATAGATGTTTTCGTCCATTTTAAAATGGGGCAGATCGTTCATTTTTAGCAAGACTACGTAAGGGGGAAAAATACCGGGAGACTGCTAAGGGTTTTTTATCAGAAAGGGTACTCTACCACAGTGGGCCTTTTTAGTCGGTAGTCTTGGAGGATGGGGCAAGAAAATGAAAAGAGTATTGCGCGCCAGGTATTAGTAAAAGATGTGCTACATATGAGGAAAAAAATGGTCGCGAAAAACATAAGTGGGCTCGAAAAATTATGGGGAAACACGTGTCCGGCATAAGGGCAATATTCAGATTAGAAAGATGAAAATATCTATTTATGTATGGAAAAAAGGATATTTGCTAAGAAGTGCCAGTGCGCGTTCAGCAGTTCGTCGGTGGGAATACGTCAAAAGGGTCATTTTAAACCCTTCAAAAGGTGATAAAACCACGGGTGGGAATGAGGTATTCTGAATATTGTCATGTTTGGGGTAGTTTCTACCCTTGTTACTGGTATAATTTCATTGATTATGCTTGTGACAGGACAGTGATTGCATTACGATGTCACAAGTATAAGGAGGTCATGCTTGTTGCTGCAATGACCATTGCGCGCGTGTATGGCGTACGTGTGTGCTGACAGATGGATTATTTGTCACTTTATTGTTATTTGTGGGCAATACCAGTGTATTTGAATTGCTGCGTCTAAGCATTGTGACATGAGCTAATAGACTCGCACGCGCTCCTTCTCGGGGAACTAAGTGGCGACATAGTGCTGACTTTGCGTTTCGACACTGCAATTACTGCTAATTAATTTGGACTTTGAATGGACTCGTGACTGAGGAGGCGTAAGCCCAGTTGAGGGGGGAGTTACAATCTGACTAGCGAACGAACAAGTCGTCTTCGAGAGCAAGTACAATGGTGTTCTGACAAAGGAATTGTTGACAAGAAGAGTAACTAGTTAGCAGGGCATTGGAACATCGAGTATCGAATGGATTAGCCGATCAAGAGGCAAGAAGGCAGAAGAAGGTAGAACATCTGCACTCCACGTCCGAGACTGAGTCACGGCTGATCCAGGACCAAACCAGAGTGAGAGAGGACTTAAAGTAAGACATGGTTTCATTACTATAGGTCAAGTCACTCACTACATGGGGGTTCGAACTCACGTTCAATCAGGTGAAATGCATAAGCTTAACCAACAGGCTAATTAGGATGATTGTGGTTAAATACAAGTGCTCCTTCTTTTGTTGAGATTATGTTCTTGTTTGTGATAATCCTCTCTATACATGTCCTAGAAAACCACCTCATTAAATACCTATCGATTTCGGTCACTGTTGGGAAGATTAGTCTGTGTAACAAACAACAGCTACGTTTCCCCAGAACAATAGTTACTTTGGTAAATAACATCTATACCAAGGGCTAATCAACCTCTCAACTTGACATGGTGGTGGCGCCTTGGTTGTATATGATAGTGCATTTATATACAAGGTATAAAATGGGTTTCGATGGGTTTTCTGACGTGTGTTAGAGTGGGTTTCAACTTGACATGGTAGGGGTTTTCAACGAAGTGGGTTGACCTTAAACATAATTTGTTATGTTTTATGAGCTATATTGACAGCGATAGGATAGAAGGGATTACTTTATCGGAGAAGATGAATTCCGCTCCACTTTTTACGCCGAGGGCTTATCACAAGGAGGAGGATGATGCCGAGGATCGTAGGCTTAAGCATTACTGTCGTTTGTAACTCAGAGAGTCCAGCAGAAAGGTGAAGGGGTAGTATGGCTATGTTTTCGACTAAGATTTGGCTGTGTGATGAGATTGATAGGAGGATGCAGCATGAGGTAAGGACTCGTTGGTGCTTAGAGGGTATGTTGCCTGATTTGAAAGTGCACTTGATCAATAGAAATTTTAGAACTGCGGAGGAATTGTTGGAAGCAGCGCGGGGCCTGAGATGGATCTGCTACAAAAGGAGAAGGAGGCGAGGAGTGCGATGTTGGTTGCTCCTGTTCAGGTAGTTATGCCTGCGGAAGGGGGAAGGATGGCATGTTATCAACCATAAAAGGATTAGCGGACATGGTAAAGTCTATGTCAAGGAGGTTCAGTCCTTAGAAGTGAAATAGTGGGCAAAGTACAGCACAGCGGGGGTGTGGTGCAGCAAAATTTTGTTCGGGCCAACAGGGCGGAGATCTGAGTCAGCAGAGTGGTTGGAAAAATAAACAACAATTTGTACCCGATGGGGTTGTTATCAACGCCAGAATCAGCGTTTTGATCGGCGTAATTGGGATAATCAGGTCACTTGTTTTATTGTAGAGAGTTGGGTCATTTTAAGAGAGACTGTGTCAAACTGAAATCTCTTGAGGCTAATCGGAAAGTACCTGTGGTTGTTTCGTCGGAACAAGGGTCATCTTCTGTGTCGTTAACACCTAGCGTGCCCCCACGCTACCATCTTCTGTGCTGTTTACACCGTTGAAGCGCCCTGTCGTGGAAAGTAGTAGCACTGAGGTGCCAAAGAAAAAAATGAGAAAAATGAATTGCAAAAATGAGGTAATTTCTAAGGTTTTATGTCCTGAGGTTAAGGGTAGTGACTCTCCGGTGACGATTAAAAGCAATGACAAGGTAATTTCTAAGGTTTTGTGTCCTGTGGTTAAGGGTAGTGACATTTCGGTGACAACTAATAGCAATGACAAGGTAATTTCTGTGGTTTTGAGTTCTGAGATTGGGGTAGGATGTTCTATTGTATCTACTGCTCACGAGGATATTGGAGATGCCGTGGGGGTGTCACTTCTAGGTGAAGAGGGTGAGTGAAGCTGCTCACGAGGATATTGGAGATGCCGTGGGGTGTCACTTCTAGGTGAAGAGGGTGGTGAAGCCGCTCATGAGGAAGTAGGGGATGCCTTGGGGTGTCACTGCTAGGTGGGGAGTGTAGTACTTCGTGTCTACTGTTCATGAGTACGTAGAAGATGAAGTAGTGGTGTCGCTTGTGGTGACGAGGGCAGAAGTACAACAGTGCCTACGTCTTGTGAGGATAGGAAGGAACCAGATGTGGTTCTTTGCCCTATTGTGGAGGAGCGGTAGGACATCCTTGTCCTACGCAGCATTGTTAAGGGGAGCGCCAAAGGGGTGTCATACCCTAGTATGGAAAGTGGTGGCACTGACGTACCATTATCTCTTGAGTTCAAAAGGAGTGGTAGCATTGCTCTACAATTAGCTATTGGGTTCAAATGGGGTGGACATGCTGTCTCATTTGCACTTGGCTTTAAGGGTGGAGGAACCAAGGGTGGTGTCACAGTCCTATGTGTAAGTGCATAGTTATGCAATGGCTTAATTCATTTGATTTAATGTAATTCATTTATGTTTTATATCATTGGAAATTGATTATTATTATTATATATATATATTTTTTTTTGTTAAATCAATCAGAACTGCAGTGAATGTATTCTAGTTATTTGTTTCAAGAAATTTTGCTTGATTGTGTATTGTAAATTCATTGTTGTGGTCTGTGGATTGAGATTATAATAAAATGTTTTCTGTTTCAAATTTAATATAAATGGATATAGTTATTTTAAAAATAATTCAATATGTTTCGGAATAATGTTGTCGTTGTAATGTGATTTAAATTTAAATTATAATTAATATTTGTTAAATATTTTCTGGATAGAGCTTTCATATTATTATTGTTTACATAATTCAATTCAGTTACAGATTGTCGCCTTTGCATTTTATTTATCGATTACGTAAATGGTAAATGTGTTACTGTAGCACTAAGTCGTCAGTTTTAAATACTACTGAAGTTCAAGGTTGCTATGATGGCATTTCTCAATGTCAGTCCAGTGTGTATACATTCGTCAGCAGTTTTACACTTGGGCTTTGTTTACTATGATGACTTGTAGTGACTGTATTATGTACATGGTCTGTCGAGATTTTGTTTATGTTTTAGTGATCTGGCTTCATTTTATTGTGCGGGGTGCCAGTGAGATGGGACATTGCGAGCCATTACGTATGCAGTACCTGCCTGCAGTATACATCGGCGGGCTTCCAGGAGCTGTCTGGATAAGCTACGTCAAAATTGTCGGAGGAAGCACATCAATGTTTAAGGAGTTTGGTTTTAGGAACTTTACCAGGGGTTCCGAATGAATTTATTCAGGGAATTTTGGGACAGTAATTCTTTCAATATTATGTCGTTTTTTATTTTATGCACAAGCAATGATATTTTTATGTTTGTTTTATGACTTAATTTTTATTAAGATTGCTTGGGTTAGATTTAAATATAGGGATTTTCAGATCAATTTATTTAATCCTAATTCGCAGGAATAAGGTTGTTTAGGATGAATTACTGTCATTCGAGTCAAACTTTTTATATTAGGTTCCTGGCTTGTACTACCTGGAAGGTGAGTTTTTGCATTTTGGTCTCGTTTGAGCGTGAGGTTCGTTTTATTTCAATTTGCTTGTGTTTTAGTTTTATTTAGTAGTTGTATACAAGTAGTATTCAGTTAGGATTCTGGTTTGGTTTTGGTCTATTATGCAAGAGGGTGGATGGTGTATCGCGTCTTCTTGATGAGGAGGAAGATTGCAAGTTTGAGGAGGACATCAAGATTTCAAGGAAGTGAAGAAACATCAAAGAGAATAAGAGGCTATCTGAAGAAACAGGTTGATGTATATAGGAACGGTACTGATATACGGAGGAGAAACTCTTAATCCAGATGGCAGTCGATCTTCCTGTATTAGTGATGCACATGAAGACATCTGAACAAGATTCGGGACGAATCTTCTATGGAGGCCTGACATGTCATGTTGGGGTAGTTTCTACCCTTGTTACTGGTATAATTTCATTGATTATTGCTTGTGACAGGACAGTGATTGCATTACGATGTCACAAGTATACGGAGGTCATGCTTGTTGCTGCAATGACCATTGCGCGCGTGTATGGCGTACGTGTTTCGCTGACAGATGGATTATTTGTCACTTTATTGTTATTTGTGGCAATACCAGGTGTATTTGAATTGCTGGTCTAAGCATTGTGGACATGAGCTAATAGACTCGCACGCGCTCCTTCTCGGGGAAACTAGTGGCGACATAGTGCTGACTTTGCGTTTCGACACTGCAATTACTGCTAATTAATTTGGGACTTTGAATGGACTCGGTGACTGAGGAGGCGTAAGCCCAGTTGAGTGGGGGAGTTACAATCTGACTAGCGAACGAACAAGTCGTCTTCGAGAGCAAGTACAATGGTGTTCTGACAAAGAATTGTTGACAAGAAGAGTAAACTAGTTAGCAGGGCATTGGAACATCGAGTATCGAATGGATTAGCCGATCAAGAGGCAAGAAGGCAGAAGAAGGTAGAACATCTGCACTCCCACGTCCGAGACTGAGTCACGGCTGATCCAGGACCAAACCAGAGAGAGAGAGGACTTAAAGTAAGACATGGTTTCATTACTATAGGTCAAGTCACTCACTACATAGGGGTTCGAACTCACGTTCAATCAGGTGAAATGCATAAGCTTAACCAACAGGCTAATTAGGATGATTGTGGTTAAATACAAGTGCTCCTTCTTTTTGTTGAGATTGTGTTCTTGTTTGTGATAATCCTCTCTATACATGTCCTAGAAAACCACCTCATTAAATACCTATCGATTTCGGTCACTGTTGGGAAGATTAGTCTGTGTAACAAACAACAGCTACGTTCCCCCAGAACAATAGTTACTTTGGTAAATAACATCTATACCAAGGGCTAATCAACCTCTCAATGGCAAAAGATTTCAGTAAGCCCCACAAATCAAAGCGATTGGCAATAATTGCAAAACACTTTCCACACGATGAACTGTCTCAAAGATACAAATTTTACATTGATGACGAGATCTATGATGAGATCGCGTTTTACGAAGATTTGATAATTGAAAATACGGACAAAAAGGAGGAGAAGGGAAATTACAATCACGTGAAACATCCCGGTAAAGACCAGAAATATTTTTCAGATTGCTCGTCAGCACAAGCAACAATCAACAGAAACATTGGTATGTCAAGTTTATCGTTGCGTTGACAGAATTTTCGCCACGATCGAAGAGAGGACGAAAGATTACTTATACCCTGGATGGGAGAGTTAATACTTCCCCGGGAACAAAATTGACATCGTAAAGACAAGGACATATCACGGTTCGTGGTGCGAACCATCTCGTACGTAGACATCCAGGTCTCCTGCTGCAAAAACCCAAACCCAAGTGATCCCATTCTCCGTAAAGTTTTTCACTGTTTAATAAAACCCCGAAGTATGCAGAGATTTATGGGGAAGACATCCTTGCGAGTAATACGAAAAATAAATTTTTTCCCCAGAACTGCGCCACATTCTCTCGGACCAATCCGGGCTCCTACGAAAAAACCCAAAACCAAGGACCCCTTTTCTCCTTTTTAAGTCTAAAATCACAACCTTTCGACGGAGTGCAAGATCCCTGTGAAGTACAGTTTTCAGGACAAGAAACCAACCATCTATTTCGAGACTACATCAAATTTCAAAACCCTCAAGCTGATCTTCAAATCATGATTTTTGTAATTAGTGTTTTTTTTTTTTAATCGTGTATTTGGTTTTTGAAAAAAATTTTTAAATAAAATTAAAATTTATTATTATTATTATTATTATTATTTTTATTATTATATTATTATTATTATTATAGTGGTTCTTATTGTTAAAACAATCTCAGGTACATTTGTCGGGGTATACAAAAGGCGGGGTAAGGCCCAACCCCAACAAAAGTTAACATTATAACAGCGGAAAACATAAGTATGTAACATATTATTGTAGACAAATTAATCAAAAACAAATAATAATAAAGTGAGGTGATAACAAAATCAAAAAGTTTCTATCTATAAAACAAGCAATGTAGGCAAAATTTTTTCAAAGAGAGAGAGAGAGAGAGAGCGAGAGAGAGGAGAGAAAGGAGTGTTTCTGCAAAAATTTCTGATATGGGCACTTTTTGAAGGTGACGTTTCTGCATGCGAGTAGAGTTTTGGAGAAAGCCCGGGCATTGTAGGCGGGCAGAGAGGGAAGAGGGTAGACTCCAGTGGTGAGATCACGATAGGCACGACAGAACATTTTTCTTTTTCCAAAATTCTTTTTATTTTTGATTTAAAATTTTTAAATTTTCCACCTTAGTGTTCTCGGTTTCTAAATGTTTTTCTCATGGGGATCGCAATGTAAATTTAGATATGTAATTTTGTTAGATTTATCGCTAAAATGTTTTTCCGGTTTTTTTGTGGTCAGGTTTTTGCTGTTAAAACTTTTTACCCCAAATACATTATAAATTTGCATTTCGCAAGGTGCAGGAGAATACTTGTAAAAAGGGAGGGGGTTTGACAAGTAGATGTGCTTTTCTTTCCTAGATTTGATAAACTATTTTTGTACCTGATTAGCCTACTGAGATACCACTGTTGGCAATTGAAGGCACCCAGCTATAACATGGTCTTTTGTCTCCGTAAATTTTTTGGCATTTTTACACATTCATTGTCATTGGATTGATGAGAATTTTTTATAGTTGTTGGTTTTTTAAAAACCTAATTGGAGGCGAACTTTAAATCCTTCGGTTTCAGCAAACAAATTCCCTTGTGAATCCATTTATTGATTTAAAAAAGCAAAAATTGGGTGCTGGAGCTTTTCGGGTATCTCCCATGAAGTGATTTAGTATTTCCCGACATTTTATCTTTATATTTAAATCTTCAGTATATTTCTGGATGGAAAGAATCGTATTTTGCCTGAGGGGGGTTTAGTTTTATCTCGGGGTTTAAGTTCTTTGGGATAATGGAATGTAGAAATTAAAAAAAGTATGATTGAGTTTATGAACTTTCGAATAGCACAATGACCGAATATTTACCAACCCTTCCCCTTTTCCCCCTGGTATATATAACCTTTTAAAGATGCTTTTTGGGGGGTGAGTTTGAAGAAAGGCATTTGTCTTTTGTTAAACGACTAGGGCCATCAAGTCCAATCTGACCACTTTACAATACCAAAAGAAAAGGTCAAAATTTGGGAAAACCCCCGCATTTAATGCCTTGATTTTTTTATTCCTTTTAAAATTTGATTTTAGATAGTTTTTAAATTAGTTCTACTTTTTTTTAAATAATTTTTTTTTTCCTTGTGGTTAAGAATAATTTTTGCCTATTCTAGGTATTTGTACTTTTTCGTATTTTTTTGTTTGGGAATTTTTTGACCCACACCAATTTTTTGGGAATTTTCGTTTTTTGCAATTTTTCCCCTTTTCAATGCATTTAAGCAATTTTCAATCCCCCAATCCCTAGAATGTCTTCACTGAATAATTTTACAATGTCAATTAAATTTGAGCTCTTCTTTTGATTTTTATACATTTTTTAAAATCACCAATACGCAGATGTGTTACCTTTTCATTTTTTCTTAAGGGAAGGCGAACCAGCATTGTTGATTAAATAGCTTGATACGGGTTAAAGCGAGACAAAACCAAGGGGCTAAGGGTGTCCCCCTGGAAAAATCCCCCTCTTATTGCCATATTTTTCAATATTTTAAAAGAATTGAATTTGGGTTTTTAGTATTTATTAATTCTCCAGAATTCATGAGAGCTTAAGCACCGTTATAATGTGGATTTTCCTAACAAATCAAGAACTTTTATTTTAAAAATCGTGCGGAACCCCAATCAAAGCTTTTTTGTAGTCTATGTAAACAGTAGTTCCTCTTTTTTTTCATTGCAGTTTTTGTAACAATACTACAATTATAAGCTGCTTTTACATCCCTATCATTTTTTTGGCATCCTTTCTGTTCCCATGCTAAAATTTTTATGTTTTAAATGTTTGTTTAATTTTAAGGTAAAAAATTTTATGTAAGAATTTTTAAAATGGTGGCAAGCAAATGATGGGCTATAATTTTTGGGGTCCCATCTGTCTCCTGTCTTTAATATCATATTGGTTATACCCTTTGGGAAAGAATCCTGGAACACGGGGGTCGTGAAAAATACTTGGTTAAAGAAATCCTTTTGTTTCAGCACTGGCGTTAGTCTTTTCCACCAAAAGTTTGATTCCATCTACTCCAGGAGCTTTCCAATTATGATTTTTTTTTATTGCATAGTAATGTCGTTAAAATTTTACTATACCCGGCTTTTCCCCAATTTTCACTGTTTTTTGTTCTATATGAGGAAGCCATTGGCCTCGCGGTTAAAGTTTTTTGGGTTTTGCCCAAATTTTGCTCCAATATTCCTCCAAGGTTCTTTAGTAGGAGGAGGAAATTGTCTTTGTCAACCATAACTTTGTTCCAGTTTATTATTTTATTTTTATTATTTTTATTATTTTTATTATTATTATATTATATAAATTTTTTTTATTATTATAAGCAGGGGTTTAAATTTTATTATTTTTTCCCAATAAAATTTTAACAATCCATTGGGGTGGTAAGAATTACCATTCCCAATTACAAAAATTTACAACAGGATTGATAGTTTTTTTTGTTTTGGTTTTAAATTTTTCATTTATACCTCAATGTAAAATGGCAGCAATCATTTTTGAAAATAAATCAATAAATAAAAAAGACCAAATGCTGAGATGTTATAAAAGTCGTTAAGTTAATAGTTTGAAAAAAGTTTGTATTATCTTTAAACTTTTAAAAAAAGTTTTTCTCCAAGGGGCCATGAAAAGGTTCATTAAATATAAGTAATATTACCTTTTCTGTTAAAGTTTATTTAAAAAATCAATTTTTAACCCTAGTTAAAAAAAAGGCGGTTTATAGAAATAAAACTCTAAAAACCTTTCCCCAACCCCAGAATCGAAAATTCAAAATTGAGCTCAAAAAATTTATGGAAAAGCTTCTTGCGGTGTTAAAGATTTTAGAAAGACGAGGACTAACCTAAATGAAAAAGTGGGAACCCTACACACACACACCAAAAGAACCAATGGTGCAAATTTAAAAAATATATAATTATATAAAAATTTAAAAGGGGAAAAAGTTTTAAGTTATTGTAGAATTTATTGGTTCACGATTTATGTCTATGAGGAGTGGATTTAAGGTATTTTTCGGTTTCCAAATAAAATTTACCCAAAATTTTAAAAAAAAAAAGATTTAGGGAAACTATTAATTTCAAAAAATATTTTTACAACTTTTTTTTATCAAAAAAAAAACCATATTTTGTGCGTGTACTTACACTAGACAGACACTCAAAGTCTCTTTTTTCAGGCTAAAAACCCAACCATTTTTTAAAAACCTTTTGGTTTGGGGGCCCATTTTTTAAGATGGCGTCTTAATTTTTTGAGATTGACAAATTTGAGGCTGTAGGAAAAATTTTACTACTTAAAGAATGAATTGGGAAAAAACGTAGCACTCGTTGTTGACGAGTGAGCGTCCCATTTTTGATTAACCGGGAACATTTGCATTTGAGTTTATTGGTATATTTTACACAAATAAATGATGTTGGAACAAAGGTAGGTTTAATTGTTCAGGGTTTGTTGTCCCTGTGTATGTATTAGTGTGAATTTTTATGATTTTGGTTTTTCTTTTTTATTTATGTTGAAGGATCTATGAAAAAAAGCAAGAATTTGTAATAAACATTTTATTCAGATGAATCAATTGACTGCTTTATTTAAATAAAATAGCGATTATTGGGGGTAATGGGGACAATTTAAAATTGCAAAATTTAAATTTTAAATCCTATATTTCACAGTTATTTCTTTTCACAACATAATATTATATCACATCGGATTTTTTCGCAAAACCGCACGTTGAAATCTCTTCTCTGTTTTTCTTCCTTTTCCCCCTACTACGACACTTTGAAACCCGCCTGTAGAAACGTCAGCCCGCGTGGTAGGCCCAGCCTCCGGGGTGAGCCAGAGGCCGGGGCAGCGGACTGCTCAGAATACACGGCGTTTCTTTGCTGGAAATAAAGATGACGTTATAATTACAGGTTTCTGCCGTTCACATTTGACATTTCCATGAACTAGGCGTGCGCGCCTTGGACCCCCTTTAGCTAAGCGTTCTTAAAAAATTAAAAAAAAAATGATTGATTAAAAATTAAAAAATTAAGAAATATATGATTTATTTTTTCAAAACCCTTTAACCCCCTTTTTTTTGTTTTCCCACTTTTAAAAAAGTTTAAAACAAAAAAAAAAACCATTTAATTCTCAAATACGTTAAACCCCTCCCAACAAAATTTAAAGACCCCATCGGAGGCGATCCGAGCAGTGGCGGATACGGGGGGGGGGGGGCGGTGGGTCAAATTTTAATAATAAAAATTCTATATTCCAAAGGTTGTGCCCGTAAAGGCGACGGTCGACCATTTTTGGGCTCGATGGGTTGTTATTTTTTTTGTTTCACTAACGTCGATTGGGGAACGCCCTTTGGCTAGGGTGGTGGGGTGCTTTTACAAGCCCTGTTTTTAGAAAATTTTGGGTATTCGTTTAAAATATTACAAAACATTCATTTTACTAAAGAATGAATGAATGATTTAATTATTGGTTTTCCCATGTGAATTACAGGAACATTCTCGGTAGTGGAAAATTTCCCTGATTTCAAAAGATATAATTTGAAATAACCGCGCTTTCCCCAAAGACCGCCACGACCGGAAAAAAAACCGGGGCTTCTTTGGGCTCGACCCCCAAAACGAAACAACTACGAATCGCATACGTTCCCTTTCAAAACTGATTATCATTGGCAAAAATTTTGGGTTTTCTTAAAAAATTTATTTGGTGCATACGGGCTTTTGGTGCCTTAGCGGCACAAACCTTAAAATAAATATATATTTTAAATAATTTTTTCTTTCAAACCCCTGAAAAAATGTGTGAATTGTAAGCTCGAGATGACGACAAAACAAAATTTACGCACACAAACTAAAGTTTTGATTGCATTTAGCCCACCCCTTTTTAAAAGCACCAAAATCACTCTAAAAACCGGTTTCAAAACAAACCCTGGGTGCTATTTAAATAAGGGCCCCCCATCCCCTATGCTTGGGCTTTTTCCTACGGTACACAATGCAGGCACGAATCTCCCTCCAGGATTATGCCCTAGACCCGCCACAGTCATGTGGCCCCCCATTTGAAAATCTCTGCGCAGGTCTATGATAATGAACAATTTATCTTATCCTTTGGGGCAAAGAGTAAAACCTAGGAAGCTTCGCAAAACGCTTTTCAGCGCGTTGTTGTATGAGCGTAATTTTTAAAAAAAAAAAAGCGAAATTTGCGATTTTCCTGAGAAATAATTTTCGATTACGCTAAAATTTACCGATTATATGAATTTAAAAATTAAGGTTCAGGAAAAAATCTTTACAATGGGATAAAGCATTAGGTTTAAAAGAAGAAAAAATATTAAAATAAAAAAAAATATCGTAACATTGCGTTTATCGTAAGAAAAAAATTTTCGATTGCGCTCAAATTTCACAAGAAATATAAATTCTTTAAAGGAAGGTTCTGTGAAAAAATCAAAAACGGATAAAGCTGTAGGTGTTTTTTAGTGAAAAAATTTAAAAAATAAAATAAATCGTAAATTTGAAATTTTTCATGAAAAAATAAATTTCGATTACGCTAAAATTTCAAACAAATTTCAATTCAAAAATTAAGGGTTCTCTAAAAAAAACATTACAATCGAAAAAAATATGTTGGGTTAAAGAAAAGAATTAAAAAGAAATCAAAAAAATCGTAACTTGCGTTTTTCATGAGAATAATTTTTTCGTTTGGCTAAAAAAAAAGTGGCAGTTCTAATTCAGAGATTTCGAAAGCCCCTGAAAATGTCATCCAAATTTGGGGGAGTATCGGTTGAGCCGGAATCGTGCTATCAAACACAAAAAATACAAAAAAAAAAAAAAACATTCCGGATTTTTTTTCCAGTGTAGTTAAAGGGAAAATTTCGCTTGCCGCTAGCTCACCCAATAAAATATTTTTCGTCGGAACCCCTATCCAGGAAAGTTTTCCACTCATCATAGGCGGATTCCCATTAAAAAAAATTTTTTACAAAATTTAGTTGTTTTATCAATTGTGTGGGTAAAGCTGAAAAATAACATAAACAAGAATTTTAAATTTTGTTCCGACGAAGTAAATAGTTCATAAGATTTAAAATCTTTTTTAAACCTTACTTGTCCCAAAGACAAGGTTTTATATCTTATAAATAATATTAGTAGTTGCGTAAACTACGTTCAATTTAATTTTTGTGGTGTTTTAAAGTTTTTAAAATTTTCGAGGGGACCTCATAAGTATTTTAAAAGTACGTAATTTTTATAGTTAATTTTCAATATTATTTTTTTCACTTTCTGACAGCAGAAAAAGGTTAATTGAATTATATAAACCTTTTCGATTTAAAATAGTGATTTTTTTTATTAGAATTTTTAAGATTGTACCGTGGAAGTTGCAAAAGGGGAAATTAAAAATAAAAGCCTAAAGGTTTGTATGTAAAGTTTTTTTTCATCGAAGTTATAAATATGAGCAATGAGACATTCGATTCTTGCTGGACGGGGGAAGCAAAAGTGTATAGACTTTGGTACGCAAGTGCTTCAATGTGGGTTAAAGATGTCTATGAACTGAAAAAATAGAACAAGAAGAGTTCCCCGAGGGTACTGTATGAATTGTTATTACCCCCTCTAAGGTACACGATATTTTAATCGTGTCGAGAAGGTCTCAAATAATGATGATGTTGCAAAAGGGTTTTCCAGATTGCAAAAAGGAATGAAGCTTGGACATTCAATATACATAAGTTGGATAAGTAAATGATAAATTTGAGGGTTATTCTTGGCACGTAAAATTTTGATAATTTGCTTGCTGTGAAAATATCTAGATGAATCTTTTCCAGAGGGTTTGATTATGTTGACAATTGTAAAAGCTAAGTTTTGATCGTGAAAGGGAGGGGGAGGGAGTTATTTATTTTGGAGAATTTCATGTAATTTATATTTGAGTGTAAATTTAATTTTTCCCGATGGTTTTGAGTTGCAGTCATTTAAATTTGGTTTCCCCAAATGTAAAACCAATGTTTTTTAAAGCAGTTTAAAAAGCTCACACGTAAAGTTAGAAGAATTTTCGATGATTGAAGTTTAGTAAAATAATTTAAATTTTGGAAAGGGCCAAAAATTTATTTTTTTAGGTGTTTTAAAAACTTTGATTTGAGTAAGAAGACTTACCAGTAATCATTCAAAATTCTCACAAGATCACAGGTTTGATGAAATTTGAAAAATCTGAAACTAGGGTTAAAAATAGGCGTACTGTAATTGACATTTTTTATGAAAATCAAAGAAAATTTTATTCAGTCAGGTTTTATAAGTGTAGGATTAATTGATCATGAATTAATTTATTGTGTTCGTAAGTTTAATAAGCAAAATTTTCTTCCAAAATTTTAAATATTTAAAATTTAAGAAGTTGTTTGGGAAGGGGAAAAAAGATATATCAAGTGGTCCATGACCAAATGGGTTTATAGCGGTAATTTCAGATGATAAATTAGAAATTTTTGTTAAAGTAACCGGGGAAACTCTAAAAGAGCAAGCACCCCCTAGAAAAAAAAGTTAAAGGAAAACCGCCCCATGGTTAACGCAGATAAAAGGGAAAATTTTTTTGCATAGGAGAGACCACTTGCGAAAAAATTTTCAGGATTTTTAAAAGGGCCCATCAGCTGGGAGGAATCAAGAAAGTTAAAAAGTAAATAATCAGTTCGTTTTTCAAAAGCGTGGGGGTTTTAGGTCTTTTTTTGTAATGATTTTTCTTCAAAATCTTTATGGATTTTATAATAATTTGACAGGTAAAAAAGTAAAAAAAAGAGTGTAGCATACCCTCATTGACAGAGAATGGGGTATCCTACACGTTAATCCGACATTTGCTTTTTGTTACAGAAAAGTTTTTTTTGGAACGAGAGATTTTTCCAGGAAATTGGTAAGTTTAAAGTTTTAAATAGAAAAGAAGCAGATGATCTCCCGCATGAAAAGGTAACAATGAGAAGTCATTTCGCAATTAAACCCCTTTTAAAATTAAAAGCCGACAACATTTCAAGAGACCCAGCTAGTATTTAAGAAATGCGCATCAATAATGGATTATTGCGTACATTTTCCCATTTCTTTCTTTTAGGGATTTCCCCAAAACAGCTGAAATTGGCAAGGGAACACTTATTTATAAGGGTAAAGGTAAAAAGAGTGATAGGAACTTATCACCTATATCAAAATCTTCCAATTGTAGGGAAATTTATTGAAAATATTTGCCATAGGTTTTTACAGAAGGGATGATTGAAGGTTTTAAATGAAAACCCAAAATGGTTTTAGGAAAGGTGACAAAGCAAAGGCCCTTCTAGCATTTACAGATTTCATCATAAAGGGATTGACAGCGGGGAAAGGTAAGGTGGAGGTTTTTGTTGATCTTGGGGGAAAACATTTGATTCAGTACCTTTTTTTCTCATTTAAAAAAAAAAACCAGGATAAATAAGTCCCTTTTTTGTTTCAAATTGGGGATTACTTTTAAAAAAAAAAAATGTTTATCAATCTTGCGAAATATAGTTTAAAAGTATTCAATATTTTGTGGGTACCACAAGGGTCAAAATAGGACCCCTTTTATTTTCTTTACATAGATGAATATCTACTATAATGGGAGAAATCAATTAATTTTATATGCTGATGACTGGTTTTTATTTAGAAGGGGGATGTTGAAGAGATCGTAAGACGTCTTCAAGAAATTTTAAAGAGGATGGATGATTGGGTTTTTAAAATCAGGAACTTTGATATTAATATAGTAAAAAAATTTTATGATTTTTATAAGGCAATGATAGAAGCATGAATATATTATTTGACGTTTTAATTGTAATGGTAAGTTTTTTCTAGAGGTTGAATTTAAAATCTTGGGGTTTTTTTTAGATTGTAAATTTTAAAATTTAAGAAACATTATGAAATGTATGTAATAAAGATCATCAGCAATAGGAATTATAAGTAGAATGAAAAGGTTTGTAACGAGAGAATGTTTAGGTTTTTTGTAGATTCTTTTTATTCACTTTATTATTGATTATTGTTTAGGTTTGGGGAGGGAAAAACCTTTACCGAATATATTTACTCAGAAGAGAATTTACCCTCTTTTGATTTAATTCCTATGAGCAAGATTTACAAAACTGATTGCTTCCGATTGAGGAAAGAATGAAAATAGGTACTGGAAGTACAACAAAGTAGAAAGGTATGTATTCAGGTATTTTACCCAAAATTTTTCAAATGTGATAGAAATTCTATTTAATTACTCATTGAAAGTTCCCAAATTAATTTTTGAATCATAAGAAAGTACTTTTACAGTGAAGATCCTTGGAATTCAATTTCTTTTGAATTAGAAACCGTTTTCCGACCAGGAATAGTACAAATTTTAAAAATAAAATTTAAAACAAGAAAGGGGAAACGAAGAAAAAAGAAGAATGATTTTACATTTTTTTGCGGGGCATTTTTCTCGTGTTTAAAAAACAATAAATTTACTTTATAGTTTTATTTTTGATTTTTCTGTTCATTGTTTTTTTCATTATTTCTTTTTATTTGAGATTCAGATTTTTAATTGAATTTTTCTGTCTAGATTTTTGGTTGCCCCCCACTGGGTGGAACTTGCAACTTTAGTTTGGTGTCCTGTAATTGCGTGATTTTTTGACTGAACAATTTTTTAAAAAATTAATATTGATATAATTATAATTAGAGTCAAAATTTTTTACTAAAATTTTTACAAGATAGAAACAAGAATGATGGGGTTTAACACAAGAAAGATTTGCGTTCGGGGTTCTTCCCGCGAAAATTGATTTCTCCCTGATTTTCTGTTTCCCGATTTTTTGGCCCAAAAAAAAAACCCCCTATTCGTTGAGTGGGTGTTAAAAAAATCAGTTTTTTTTTTTTCGTTTTTCTTTTTTAATGTTTTTTTTTTTTTTTTCTTTTTTCTTTTTTCATTTTTTCTTTTTTCTCCTTTTTTTTTTTATTTCTTTTTCTTTCTTTTTTTTTTTCTTTAATTCCCCCCCCCCTTTTTATATTTCGATCATTTATAAATTTCATTAATATCCTTTTTTTTGTTCAAAATTTTTGAGTATTTTAAAGCATGTTTAAATTACTATTTAAATATTTTCTTAAGTAGTTTATGTTGTGTCTGCATTAGTAATTAGATTTATTTTGTGTCCTCCTTTTTAAATCAGTTTTAAAACGAATAGGATAGACGTTAAATAAATAAAAAAATAAAAAATAAAAAAATAAAAGATTTTTTTGTAATAGTTCCTACATCGTTTTTTTATTCTATTTTAAATTGATAGCCTAAAAAAATTTCCCAAATAGTTTAAAATGTATCATGCAAAAATAGTATTTTTTTTTTCACGGCAAAACATATTTTTAAATTTGTTGTGAATTTGTCCTTTTCGGCCTCTTAAACTACTATCGTTGATACAATATGGTAAAAAATTATGAGAGCGATACTATGAGCGTAATGCCAAGCCCGAGCCAACTTCAATATGGTGAAAATGAAATTGTTTTATTGACATTTTTTCAAATTTTAGATCCACAAAAAATCTTAAAAAAACAATCTTTACGTTTTGCTTTTTTTAAAATAATACCCTCATTTTGATACTTTAACCATTTCCCTTTATTGTTTTTAAATTTTATTAATTTTTATTTTTTAAAAAACCCCAACCATTACCAAAAATAACCTAAAGTAAGTAAATAGCATAAAAACATGAGATATAGGCTATGGGTCCATTACCATGTTTTTTGTATGTGTTCTTTTCTTATCTAGACATCTTTTTTGTTTGAAAGTCTATTAAAAACGCTGCAGTGCGCCCCTTCAAGTCTGACCTAACAAAAAAGGGTTCAAAATTAAAAACGTTTTTCCTTTAAAATCAATTTTTTACAATTACTTTAAACCCTTTTTGGATTGGGTTTTTGTTTGGGCCTGTTTCATACAGAAATTTATTAAAGATGGTTGATTTTATAAAAAATAAAATTAGCCTATTTTAAAACCCCCAAACGGAGACACTTTTAACGTAGAAAAAATAGCCTTTGAATTTGGTTGTATGGGCTTATTCCGAAGGGCTGCATAATGTACAAAAAGGATTTTTTTTTAAATAGGGGGAAAACCAAAAAGCCTGGATTATGCGGGGCCGGTATCAAAAAACCGCTGATCCACGAAAAATAATGTTGATGAGCTACCTTTTTTTATTTTCCGTGACAAATTTACAAAAACAAATAAAGGGGCTAAAACAGTCTTTCATCATTTTTATATAAAAGGGTTCTGTCATGCATTTACTTTGGAAACCCGGACGGTCATTTTAAGGGTATGATCGAATTGTCTTTTTTTTGGGAAAAACAATTTGTGTCATTTTTTTTTTTTTTAAATGGAAGAGTGAATATTAAAACCATCAGGTAAAAGAAAAAGAAACGGGAAACAATTTTTTAAAATTTAAATCTTTGGAAAAAGCCCCCCCAAGGTGAAATGCAGGGCCCCTATTAAAGGTTTTTTAACTCGGTAAATTACGGTACGGAAAATTTTAAAGGGAAAAGGGAGTTCAAGAGTGTTTAAGAAACTCAACCCCTTGCATTAGCTTTAAGGACGGGGAAAAAACCTCAAAAAAAAAATTTCATTTCATGATTGTTGGTTCCCCCGGAAATTTTAAAGCCATAAAACACTGCCCCGGTAAATAATGTGTTGTGTGTTTTTACCCCCAATTTTTAAAAACTATCCTTTGTACCCCCCTCTACCAGATAAAACTAAAGGGGCTAAGTAGAACAGATTTAATTAAGTCCATGATCTATAATCATGGTCGTTCTCACGGGTTTTGGAGCCCGTGCCAACACGTGGGTAAATAATGTGTTGTGTCGTGTTTTAGCCCAAGTTAAAACTTTTTCCATGAAAGGCCCCCCTACCAGATGAACTAAAGGGGCTAAGTAAAAACAGATTTAATTTAAAGGGTCCAGGGAATCATAATCAGGGTCTTTCTGGGAGGGGGTTTTGACCCCGTCCCAAAACACTGTCGGAAAATAATGGGGTTTGGTCGTTTTTAAGCCCAATTTTTAAAACTACCCAATGTACCCCCTCTACCAGATAAAATTAAAGGGGGGGTTTAGAACAGTTTTAAAATTTTAAGCCCCATGATAAATAACCCATTTTTGGGGTCTCGACGGGATTTACCCCGTCCCAACACGGGCCCATGATCTACTCTTTGGGTCGAGGGTGTCCCACAAATAGAGAGACCCATGAAACTTTTCCTAAGGGTATTGGAACAACTTTTTGGTATCGTCGAAACTGACGGGGGGCCCATATAGACGCCGCCTTTCGTTTTCGAGCAAAGGCCCGAGGTCGAGACGACGGGGGGGCCCTTAAAAACCCCTGAAAGAAAAATAAAAAATCTTCCCACCAACCTGCGAAAACCGAATAAAAAAACATTGGGGCAAAATTATACTACTCGTTATTTAAAGTATACGTTATAATATGCACCCAATCTTTCAAAAACAGAAACTTTGTAAAAGGGACTGACAACACTTTTAGGCAAAGGCAAAATTATAGTTATGACAAGTGTCTAAAAATATGAAATATTATGGTATTTACGCCTTGTTTGGGAGGGCTGACGGGCCCTTTCCCCGGGAAAAGATGCAACCCATTTCTAGAAGAAGCACATAATGTTTATTAAAAGGGAACCCGGCAGCCGCCTTTGGGACCCCCATATTTCTTATTTAACCCAAATTTTCCGTCACATTTTTAATATGTGGGGAAATTTAACAAAAAACGCCCTTTTTTGAAAAATTTTGTAAAGGTTTCCTTAAAAAATAAAGGAAAAATTTAACATTGTGACCATATTAGAAAAAAGTCAACTTTTTTTTTTAAAAAGGTGACAAAAAAGTGTTTTGGGAAAATATTTTATCGAAAAAAATTTTTACTTTAAAAACCCAATTATAAATAAATAAATTTAATTTCATTTTTTTTAACCTCCCCTAATTTCCAAACCCAAACATCCCTTCACTTTTGTAAAAACCCACTGTTCTCCGTGCCCATTTTTTTTTAACCCTTTTCATTTTCCCCCAAATTTTCGTGAAAAGGGAAAAAATTTTCCTTTTCCCCAAACCTAAAATTATTTGCTTAAACACGGGAAAAAAAACCCTTTCCCCAAGGGGTAGGAAAACCTGCAATGCGGGGTCCCCCCACGGCCCCCAATTTGACTTCAGCTCAAAAATTTAATTGGGGTATGGCCCAAAGCCCCCAATTTGGGCCCCAGTAAAAAAATGAAAAGGTTTTGGCCCAAAAAATTAATACCCCAAATACGTCCGTACTTTTGACTCCTTTTTCTTAAAAAAATAGGTCAAAGGAAATGTAAAAAATTTGTCCCCAAAGAGAAAAATAAAAAAATTTTTTTAAAACCAAATTTTTTTTGGAACCATGTGGGACAACAAAACAAAAGGTCAAAATGGTACCCCTTTTTTTTTTGCATAGGGGAAAATTTTTAGAAAAAAGGGGTTAAAAGGGGCGTATTTTTTGATCCGATTTATTTTTAATTTCAAAAATCCAAATTTAATTAAAAATATAAAACAATTGAACATCTCGGGGTCGCTGTTTTTTCTTTTAAATAAATTGCAGTGCAACGTGAAAAGTTTTATTTTCATTTAAAATTTTAAATTTTAATAAAAAGGGCATTGTATACATAATGGACGAACAAAAATTTTGAAAACCCTTTAGCCTGATGCTCACAAAAAAATTTAAGCTTTCCAAAAGGGGCAAAGCTAATTTTTTTTCATTGGGGACAGGAGCAAAATACATTTTGGGGGGGGGGCAGCCCCCCCCCCCCCCCCACCCCCCGATGACCTTATGCGTCGCTACGATATTCATTTTTTTAAGGGCCCAAAAATCACCAACCATAATTTTTGTAATTTTTGATTGGGTTTAAAAGGGGGATTAGGCTTTCTTGGTTGAAAAAAAAAAAATCGGCCTTTGGGGAAAAGGGGGGGGTTAATTTAAAACCCCGCTTTAACCCAAAAATCATATTCCCCCAATTGTGAAGGGGGTGTTTTTCCCCCCCTGCCCCGGGCCCGGTGAAACCTCGGCGGGGGAATGATGGCCCCGCGGGGGGGGAAGCGAACGCCCTAGCGGGGGGCCACCCCCCCCGGTAACCCGGGCTCCCCCTTTTTTCGGGTTTTTTTTTTTTTTTTTTTTCCTTTTTTTTTTTTTTCCCTTTTTTTAGCCCCATTGGGGGGGAGGAAAAATTTTTTAAATCTTTTTCCTTTCAAAACCCTTTCATTTTAAATTTTTTAATTTTTCATTTTTTGGTTTTTTTGACTAGATTTTTTCAAGACTAACTTTTCCCCCTTGTTAAATTTTTCCCATTTTTCATTTCCTGCATAAACTGCCCTTCCCCCAAAGTTTTTATGAACCAGGGGAAATGAAAAAGGGGAAATATGTAATTAAAAATTTGAATGGGGGAATGGCGGGGGCTAGCCTCTCTTTTTAACAACAACAATTTAAAAGTCGAAGAAGCCTCCCCCAAAATTTTCCTTCCCCAAAAAAATATTCCCCCCCCCCCCCCCCCTCCCAAGAGGCAAGGCTAGTCCTTTTCCCCCATTTGGTGGCGTTTTCTTTTAATTTCATGTAAGTAATTTTTGAAATTTTACTGGACACGTAAAAAAGCCCCAAAAACCCTTGTGGAAAAAAGGTTTTAAAAAATAATATAAAAAGTGCGAGAGGGGAAAATGCGAAAGATCTAAAACAAAAAAAGTAGAATTTAATTTACCATGAGGTATAAAAACAAAGGTATAACAAAAGCAACGTTAAAAAAAAGATTAGAATTAATTTTGAAGTTAATTTAAAATAGAAATTTTTAAAAAAAGGGTTTTTGAGCAAAAATCCTTACTATGCAAACTTCCAGAGAAAAATAAATTTATTTCCTGGTCGAATTTTCAAAATAAATAATTAAAAAAATTAAATTTAATTCTTCAGCACAAATTTAAAAATTTTCTTTGTTATCAAAATAAAATAAAAATTTTCCCCCGATCACAGTTTTCTCCCCTTTGTCAAACCCAAAAACATTCCCAAAGTTTGCATGTCGTAATGAAAAATAGAAGGCAAACCGATGTAATTTTCCCCCTATTTAAATTTTCCATGTCTTCATACAAAAAATTTTACATTCCCCCATTAATGTGCTCGTTTGATTTTTTAAAAATTCCCCCATCAACCGAATTCAAGACACCCACAAAAAAAATTTTTAAACCATTGTTCATTTAAAGACAAAAAACCCTATGAAAAATTTACCAGTTTTAAAACAACTGCTTATTTCTAGATTCCAAAATGACTTTAAAAACTAATTTGAAAAACAATTGGATTTTCCCTGTCTCATTTACAAAATAAAAAAAATAAAAAAATTAAAATTAACGCAGTTTAGTACAAATTTAAAATCTTCTTTTTTTTATCTAAATAATATAAAAAATTCCCCCGATCACAGTATGTACGCTTTTAAAAACAAACAATTTCAACGCTACGCTTAGCCCAAGTCGGGCGTAAAGCAACCAACGTAATTTTTCCCCCCAATATTCTCCAAAAACTTTATTTGCCCCACAATTTAAAATAACACAAGTTTCCCCCTTTAGGGCCTACTTCGGAAAAAACCATACTAACAGTAAAAAAAAAAATTTTTTGGTAAAATTACTTTCACAAAATGTGTTTTAGAGATTTTGCACTTTAAAACAAATGTTTAAATTTTTTTTTTTGTAGGGGCATATTGGGTTTTTATTTACTACAATTGATTTTTTCAATTTTTGGGAAATAATTTATCAATTTGTTTATAAAAGGGACAATCGGGGTCAAAGGGTGACCAAAATTATCACTGATACTATGACAATCTTTCGATTGTATTTATTGCCTAAAATTATTTTACGAGGTTTGGGAAATTCGTTGGTAAAAAAATAAAAGCTAAAAACCATATGAAACCCCTGCCCCCTTTTGAAACCCGTGGTTGCATGATTAATAATGGAAAAAAAAGGGGGAAAAAGGGTGTGAACCCCACTTGTAGAGAAACTGTGGGAAATTGGGAAGCAGGACAGTCAGACTCGGTTAAAAGGGAAAAAGTGCTGCTACGTGGGCCCCCTAGAGAGGGTTAAAAGGGGGGGGAAACCGTTAGGCTCCCCGCCCCCAAAAAGACGCACTCCGGCGCAAGGGGCTCCCAGGCCCCCCCCCCCCCGCCCACCACACCGTTTGGTTTAAAAAACTAGGGGGGAAAGGTTTTTAAATCCCCCCCCCCCGTTGTTGGGATGAAGTATTGGTTTCATTTTGGGTTGCCATGTGTTATGCGGGGTTTTCTGTTGTTTCGTTTAAAAAAAAATTTACTAAGTTCCCAAAATTTTTTTTAAAAATTTTAAATTTTAATTTAAAAAATAAAACTTAAATTTTTTTAAAAATTTTTTTTTAATTGAATCGTAATTTTAAAAAAAAAAAAAAAAAAATCAAAAAAATTGGGGTTTTATAAGAAATAATTTTTCGATTGCGCCAAATTTTTTAACCCCGAATAAAGTAAATTAATTTAAAATTTTGGGGTTTTGTGAAAAACTTATTTCAAAAAGGATCAATCATGTAGGTTTAAAAAAAATAAAAAAATTTTTTAAAAAAAAAAAAACCCAACAAATTTTTTATTTTCATTAGAAATTTAATTTTCGATTGTTCTCAAATTTCACACGAATACTTAATTAAAAAAGTTAAGGTTTTTGTGAAAAAAATTTATTTAAAATCGGAAAAAAGCATGTAGATGTTTTAAGTAAAAAAAATTTTTAAAAAAATTCCAAAAAAAAAAAACCCTTTAAATTTCGATTTTTAGAGAAAAAATTTTCTTGGGTGGCCCCCTCCCAAAAACGGGGGCCAGGTTTTAAGTTCAGCAATTTTTTTAAAAAGGGCCCCCAAAAATTTCAATTTTTTTAATTTGGGGTACGGGGTTTTGGGAAAATTCCCTGCAACAAACGAAAAAAACAGAAAAAAAAAATGGGCCTGTGAGGGAAAAATTTCCTTCGTCGTAGCTTCCCCCTCTTTTTTTTTAAGTTATTTTTGGTTTTTATTTTTCAAAAAAAAAATTTTTTTAAATTCGGGGATTTTTGGTTTGTTTTGAAAAAGGGAAATTTCCCCCTCCGGCCCTTTTAAAAGGGCGGAATTTGCCCCCCAAGGTGGAACTTGCATGAGTTAGTGTCCTGTATCATTGCTGTGATCAGTTTTGACTGAACAATTTTAAATAATTATATATCTGATATAATTATATATTAGAGTCAAGAACTTTTGTACTAAATTGTTATCTAGATATGAACACAAGAATGATGGTTGAACACAAGAATGAAGATTCGCGTTCGGTGGTTTCTTCAGCGAAAGTTTGATTACTCCCTGATTTGCTGTTCCTGATTTTTGGCAAACCTCATATTCGTTTGAGTGGGTTGGTTTAATAAATCGGTTTTTTTCTTTTCGTTTTTCTTTTTAATTTTTTTTTTTTTTCTTCTTCTTTTTTCTTTCTTTCTTTTTTTTTTTTCCTTTCCTTTTTTCTTTTATTTTCTTTTTCTTTTCTTTTTTCTTTTCTTTAATTCCCCACCCCCTTTTTTATATTTTCGATTCATTTATAAATTGCATTTAATATCCTTTTTATTTGTTATCAAAATTTGTTGAGTATTTAATGCATTGTTGTAATATTACTATTTCAAATATTTACTTAAATGTAGTTCATTGTTGTGGTCTGCATCTATGTAATTAGATTTATTTAGTTGTCCTCCTTTCTAAATCTGTTTTTAAAACTGAATAGGATAGACGTTAAAAAAATAATTAAAATAAATAAATAAATAAATAAAAGATTTATTTGTATATAGTTCCTGACATCGTTGTTTTCTATTTCTATTGTTAAATTGATATGCCTAAAAAGTTCCAAGTATGTTACAAGTGTTACTCATGCAAAAATATGTATTTTATTTTCACGGCAAATACATATTTTGAAATTATGTTGTAAAATTTTGTCCTTTTCGGCCTCTTAAACTACTATCGTTGATACAATATGGTAAAAAATTATGCAGATCGCTATACTATGAGCGTAATGACGAGCTCAGCCAACTTCAATATGGTGAAAATGAAATTGCTTATTGACATTTCTTCTATTTTAGATCCACATAAATCTTCAAAAAACAATCATACGTTTTGCTTTATTTAAAATAATATCTCATTTTGATACATACCATTTGCATTATTGTGTTTAATTTATTAATTGTATTATGTTAACAACCAACCATTACCAAACATAACCTAAAGTAAGTAAATAGCATAAAAACATGAGATATATGGCTATAGGTCCATTACCATCGTATTTTGTATGTGTTCTGTTCTTATCTAGACATCTTTGTGTTTGAAATGTCCTATTACAACGCTGCAGTGCTGCTCTTCAAGTCTGACCTAACACAAAAGCGTCGAATGAAAAAAGTCTTCATTAATCAAGTTTTACAATTACTTTAAATCATTGGATTAGGTTGATTGCTGCTTCATACAGAAATTTATTACAGATGTGTTGACTTATAAAAAATATATATAGCCTATATCTACACCCAACGGAGCACACTTTTAAACGTAGAAAAAATAGCCATTGAATTTAGGTTGTATGGCGCTTATTCCGAATGGCTGTCATAATGTACACAAAGGACTTTTTTTTAAATATTGGGAAAACCATAAGCCTGGATTACTGCGAGCCGGTATCGAACCGCTGATCCACGAATAATAATGTTGATGAGCTACCTTTTTTTATTTTCCGTGACAAATTTACTAAACAAATCAAGGCTCAACAGTCGTTCATCATATTTATATCAAAGTTCTGTCATGCATCTTACGTGGAACTGACGGCTCATGTCATGTGTATGATCGAATTGTCTCTTTTTTGAAAAACAAGTGTGTCATTTTTTTTTTATCTAACTGGAAGAGTGAATATTGAACATCAGGGTATAAAGTAAAGAAACAGAAACAATTCTTAAATTATCGTGGAAAGCCTGCCCAAGGTGCAATGCATGCCCCTATTCAGGTTTCTAACTCGGTATACATTACGGTACGGACAATTTATGTGAAGGGATGTTCAAGAGCTGATTAAGAGAACTCAATCCTTGCTTAGCATTAAGGACTAGGGAAACCTCGAAAAAAAATCTCATGATGTTGGTCTCGACGGAATTAGCCTAGCACACTGTCGGTAAATAATGTGTTGTGTCGTGTTTAAAAAAAAAAAAAAAATTTTTGGGGCCCCGAACAAAAACATTAGATAATATTAACAATGATCATGGGGTGCCCTGGGCAGCTTTCAAAGGGGAAGGGTTTGTTCAGTGTTCTCATTTTCAGTTTTCATAGGAACTATATGTAATAAACAAGGCATTCTTTATGTTTGAAACACGTCTTGAATTGTGAAAAAACAATTTTCATTTTCCCAAACCTGAATTCCTCGAAACAAAGTACGCCCATGGTCAGCAACCTCTGAGTCAGGGGAAGGGTACGACCTTGCTTCGCCCTGTTTCTAGTTTGGTGGTTATGCCCTTAAGTTTTAAACCGACTCAGAGTTTGTCACAATATGCCCCTTTCCATTGTTATTAATTATTATTATTATTAACCCCCTTTCGCAGCAAAGGGAATGTTCGCACTCCAACCAAATATAGCAATGGGGTATGAGTGTACTAACAGCGCACCGGGTTTCCCTGCGGAACATAAACGGGCACCTAGGTCCAAAATAACCTATTCGATTGATTTTTTTTTTCTTTTTCTGTTTTCAAAAATTGGCACAAAGAAAGGAGGTGTTTGCATGAATTTCCCTCTCCCCCACTATTCTCTTAACACCCTTTCCCTTTACGCAAAAAAGGTCGAATAATAAATTTTTAAAACGTAATCATGTTAAAATCATACTGAATTTGGGGAAATTAGTATCTCCTTCTCCTCCTCCTTACTACAATTTTCCCAAATTTTTTTATTCCCCTTCTTTTGAAAAAAAAGTTTAAAAATTTCGCTGAAATGCATCGAAATAAAGGTTTTGATTTTTTACACACTACACAAAAATAACCGTTTAAAAAAATCATATCTCTTGCACTGTGTTTTTTTACGAATTTTTCAATTTTTTTATCAGACATTTTGCGAAAATGGATTTTTGGGGGAATTAATGAATCACTTTCACCTGATATTTTTTGTCCCACTTAAACAAAAGAGCATAAACCCAGTAAAGAGGAACCTTTGAAATATCGGTCTTGAAACGTGCACAAATATACACTGAAACCCTTAAATTTCTTCCCAAAATCACAACCGCTATCACTCAGTTATATAATGATTTTCAGTGGGGGATTTTAAAATAAAAGCGACCAAGCAAACCCTGTAAGCCCCGAGCAATCGACAGTGAGCGATCCCCCAACCAAAGATCGATATTTTTTTAATGGGAAAAATATAGCAATCAGGGGTAGGGACGTGAAAACCCCCCGGGGAAAAACGCCGAATCAACAAAAGCCTATTCGGAAAAACTCTAAATTTACTATGTGCTTCTTTTTGCTATAGGACGGCCCCAAAGTCACCTTTTAAAAAACCCCTAAGACACAACTGCGGGCTTAAGTCCAAATCAGAAGTTAAAAAACTACTGACTTTAGGGGAAAATCGAACCCTGGACCTTCTCTTTGGAAGCAGATACGCTAAAAAACAAGACCAACAGCCACACACAAGATCAATGACCACACAATTAGATTGATATGATATAATTCATTTTATTTTGACCATACCAAGGGCTAAATTACAAAAAAAAATAGGGGATTTCAGAAATGCCCCCGGTACGTCAAAAATACCCAATTTTTTTTTGGATAAAAATCCCCAAGTCAGGGGGCAAAAATATCGTCCCCTTTTAAAATTTATTAGGTATTTTTTTTTGCAAAGCGCCCTAGCTTCAAAATTCCCAATTTTGGGACACATTTCTTCTTGCATGGTGGGACCCAAAAAATTGTTCTGTAATTTCTAAATATGTGTGAATACTTAAAATTTTTTTTTAGTTTAAGGGGTAAGAACTATAGAATTTGTTTTATTTTTAGAGTGTATTTAGTAACAGTATGAATGTGGGTTTATATGGTAGATCTTTTTTGGGGATTGTTTCCCATACCTATCTTTTTAAATGAATATCGTATTTTGAAAGTACGGAACATAATGTTAATAATTAAATTTCAAAAAATTCTATTACAGGGAAAAAACGCAAGTTTTTGGTCCATAGTTTTTTACATTATAACTTTAATTTTGGTTCCCCGAGGTTTGGCAGGATTTCAGGCATGTTTTCCCCGGGTTTTTTTCGGAGCCAAATATCTTCTGATCTAAAAAAGATACAATCACGATTTTATCTTTAAAAAAAAAGCTCAATTTTTTGTATAAATTTAATATCCCAAACGCTAACTTTACCCATACATACCTTGAAATTTGAGATTTGGGGAACCCCAAAAAAAAGACGCCTTGTACGATTTTATCAAAACTATTTTTGGAATTTTTTTATTTCGTTTACTTTGTGAAAAAAAAAAGCGAAAAAAAGGTTTTTGCTGGACAAAAATTCGGGAATAAATCAAATTTTTCCTCCAAAATTCGAAATTTTGATATGTAAGTACCTTTTTTAAATAAAAACCCAAATTTCAATTTTTTTTTGCAAAATACTAGAAAAACCCCCATCTAATATCCATCGCATAGTTACATTTAAAAAATAATTAAGGGTTATTACGAACAACAATGGGACGTTCCTCTTTTTTGTGAAGCCGGCAAAACTGCATTTCCATCACCGCCACCCGTCGAGTCGTAAATTACCACCCCTCCTTTCCCTTGGGTGAGCGGTGTGTTAAAACATCCGGGGCCAACTTGACGATTGGCCCTTGCACCCCCCCGACACGGTTTTGGGTAATACTAAAAGGGTTTCCGAGCTGTTTCATTCCCAATACGAAAATTTTAAAAACCATACAAAAAATTATACAAATGTAGACTATTTTCAACACTTTTTTCGTCACTCAATTTAGTGCGGCCACGGCTGATCATAGGTATTTTGTTTAAATCAAAGATGAACTAAAATAAAAATAAATTGCAAAGTGAAACAAAGGGAAAGGGGTCTCTAAAAAATTGACTCAAATACAGCCTTGAGCCACGCGTATTTACCAAATTTTGCGTCGCTATAAAATTTATTTATGACATGACGGTAAATTGCAATAAAAGCGCGGTCGAAATGTGTTTGTAAGTTTGGGTGATATGCGTGTTTTTTTTTATTCCCCAATGGTCCCTGTTTCAAGTAAATTATATATGACTTGAGACTTGAACGGTTTACGGCGATGTCTCCCCAATTTTTTAGTTTAATAAAAACTTTTTCAATTATAAAAACATAATGCACTCATAAGATGATTTAAAGTCTGTCATTGCAAGTCAGCATAGATAGTTTTTAAAAGGGAAATGGAACTGGGCGAATTCTCTCCAAATATTATCCTTACTTTAATTATCAAAAATATATCTTACCCAAAGTGATCATTATTTGAACTTGTCTAAAATATTATAATAATTATGATATGCAGTTAGTATTGGATAAAAATTTCCCCAAAAAAAATCTGTCCTGATTGGATTTTCAAACACAGAATTCGGGCTCTAAGTACCTTTTGCTTTTGCCCAAAAATTTTAGCTATCGGGGCCAAAAGGGTTTGAGTGGGTTTTCCCTAATATTAAAAATCATACAAAACACTTTCATGTTTGCTGTTAAACTGCATAAAAGGGTCGCTGGATTTGACATGGTTTGACGGGGATTGAAATAGGCCAACAATAGTGAGATGTTATTTTATGTAAATAGAAAACAATTCAAAAAAAATTTTAAATTTTGTTTTAAAAACTTAAAATCCCAAAATTTTCAGAAAGCCCAAAAAAAGTCGCAGTCTATGCTAATTTAAGAAAGGTGATGGTTTTTTCGCAATTATGGCCAAGAAAGTGCATATTTTCTAATTTTTATTTTTCCTAAATTTAAAAGTATTTGATAAAAGATCCACTTCACGATAAATTTGTATACATACATATCACTGCAATAGGCAAAAAATCGCAAGGGCTAGTCTTGACCTATTTCAGGTAATAAAAACGCTTAAGTCTCTCTTCGTTTTTGGATGAGCGTAATTGGTGCATTTAGCTGCCATGTGTCATGCGGATTTTTTGTGTTCTGTGAAAAAATCTTTTCTAAGTGACGATTTTTTAATATAAATTTAAATTTAATTAAAAATAAACTTTAATTTTTTAATTTTTTAAATTAATCGTAATTGTTAAAAAAAAAAAAAGGTCGTAAATTTCGATTTCCATAAGAAATAATTATTCGATTGCGCTCAAAAATTTTCCCCGAATATATTAATAAAAAAAATAAAGGTTCTTGAAAAAAATCATTAAATTGAATAAAGCATGTAGGTTTTTTAAATCAAAGAAATTTTTTAAAAAAACGAAAAAAAAAAGTAAAATTGCTATTTTCATGAGAAATAATTTTTGATTGCGTTAAAAAACGGGCGTTTTTTAGTTCAGAGATTTCGAAGTCTCCAGAAAATTTTATTTTTAAATTGGGGTATCGGTTTAGCCGGAATGTGTTAAAAAACAGCCAAAAATTTTTCCAGTGTGGTGAAATAGAATTTCGCTTGCTCGTACATCACCCAAAAAATTAAGTGAAAATAAACTATTAAGATTTTTTAAAAAAATCATGTTTTTTTTCAACTCAGGGATTTAAATTATTATTTTGATATTATTGAATACGACGGCTAACGAGGAAAAAAGAAACTAGCTAATTAAAACAAAAGGGGGCTTGCAAAAGCTTTTTCAGGCGTGTTTGGATGGCGTATTTTTTTTAAAGAAAAAGACGTGAAATTGCGATTTTCAGGAAATTTTTTTCGGTTCGTCAAATTTCACATTTATTAATATAAAATTCATAAAAAAAGGTTCTGTGCAAAAAACATTACAACAAAAACCATGACAGGGTTAAGCTCAAGAAAAAAAAAAAATTCGTAAAACTGCGATTTTTATAGAAACAATTTTTCGATAACGCCAAATTTTACACGAATATTTTAATTCACAAAAAAAAGGTTCTGGGAAAAAAAACATTACATCGGATAAAGCATTAGTAGATGTTATTCGAAGAAAGTTTTAAAAAATTTAAAAAAAAACGTAAAATTTCGTTTTTTATGAGAAATAGTTTTTCGATTGCGCTCAAAAACGTGGGATTTCTAAGTTCAAAGATTTCGAAAGCCTGCACAAAATTTCATCGCAATGGAATTCGGCTTTGCCGGAACGTGTTTACAAAAAACACCAAAATTCAGAAGAAAAAAAAAAAAAAACATTCCGGGTTTTTTTTTTCCCCGTGTAGGAAATGGAATTTCGCTACGCTCATCCAAAAATTTTAAAATGACTATTTTTAGTTTTGTATTATTTTATTGATATGTTATTACAATGTTTTAAATTAGGTTGGAAAACCTGGTTATGCCATTTAAAAGTTTTTATTGAGCCAGGAGTTTTTATCCGAATGACGTGATCTAGGGGTTAACTTTATTTGTGTTTCCGAGTGGCATTGTATATATTTTATTATGTCCTTTTAAAATTTTTTGAAGCAATTACTTCCAGTATAGCTATGAAAAAAAAAGCTTTTTCTCCAAACAACTTGCCTATTTGTAAAAAATTTTTAAGACTAAGATATATTACTTTTATGAAAAGCATTATTATTATTTACTCCATTTTCACGTACCTATAAAGAAAAAATACTTTCAATTTACTTTAATAAACCCTGAAGCTGCGGCAAGGTGTAGATAAAGACTAAAGAGGATATTTTATTTTCCAAAGTTTAACAACAAAAAAAATGCAAAAAGAACCCTTTTTATTTTGCCCCCAACAATTCAATAACCTTGCCGATCATCTACGGCACTTAAAATTTCAGAATAAAATCACGAAAAACTTTTTTTTGACATTTAGTGACAATGTTTGACTCCCCCGCAAACCCTTTTTATTTTTTGAAGTAGGGTTTTTACGTGGTTTTTCATCGCATAACCTATTGTTTTTTTTACTTTTTTTTAATCTTTTTTTAATAAATTGTTATTGCACTTTTTTTTAAATTCTTTACGATTGTTTTTGTTAGCTGCAAATTTTGCAACTTTTGTTCACTGCTCTAGTTGTGCACGTTCTCCATTTATTTTATTTTGGTCGTATTCTTTTGGTATCTTATAGGGCGAAGTTCCCAGGTCCTAGAGTTTGTATACTTTGTTTTTTATAGTTTCGATCCCCTTCGCAATAACCGTCAATTTCATGTAGGGTTTTTTCTTTTTTTTTGTTTAAACCCCAGTCAAATCTTTTTACAAAAGGGTTTGTGGAAAAGAAAACAATTTTTTATTTAATACATTTTGAGAAGTTAAAAAATCCTCCCGATCTGGGTTCGAACCCTAGTCTCACAATTCCGGGTAGTAGTTGGAAGGGCGGGTGAGCGAAATCAAATAAAATTGCGAAAACCCACGGGTTGATATTGGCCCCGGACCCCCCGTTGGGGTGGGAAAGCGCGTGCGCATCTGTGGTCTCGGCAATCCCCGTAAAAAAGGGCACGGACGCATTTTTTTCCCTCCCCTTTTTAAACATAGGACAATAATTTAGCAATTACCTATGGCACTTGGAAATTAATTGTGGGCCCAATATGGGTCGGATTTCGGAACGGACGACTGTTTTGGGTTCGTGGAGGGTCGTTTAGTGAAATAAAGCCTAAAATGGCCGTCCGAAATTTCGACCCTTTTCGACAATTTTCCCCAAAGGGCCCCAAATTTTCCCAAATTTCTAAGGCAATTTCAAAAAACCCAGCCCCCCGGGGGTCCCTTCGACGAATCGGCTCGCGGTATTTTTTTTTTTTATTTTTCTGTGGCCCTACGGCCTGGGGCATGCAAAATTTCAGCTCGCTACGGGGTCACGGGGCCGCTCGGGGGCTCTCGAAAGTTCCCAAAAAGTGCATTTTTTAATTAACCAATTAACCAATTGAATTGAATTTTATTGTATTAAATATTAACAATAGATCCACATACGGGAGTGTTTCCCGACTTAACAAATCTTGAAATAAATCCTCGCTCATACCTGCGTAAGGTATTGACTTTATTAATAATGTTTGGTGGTAAGTTCAAACTTCAAAGGCAACATAATATTAGTTGCAGTAATGTTCCATCCATTCATATTTATAATGCAACTACAATTCAGAAGTTAAATAGTTGCCGTTTTGGTGGTCTAGTTGGCTAAGGCGCCTACCCGGAATGTGGGAGGCTCGGGTTCAATTCCCGATCGGGATGGATTTTTAACTTCTTAATTGTATTAGATATTATTAATTCCACCTACGGGAGTGTTTCCAGACTAACCAAATCGAGAAATGAAGACAATTTAGTCTGTATATTTATAGTATAAACAATTTATTAATAGTTTTTCGTATTATTGTATAATGGTATATGGCAAAGAGTACAACACTGGCATACAATGATTAATAATACAGAACCAACCAACCAAAATAAATCTATAATTTCACAAGTTCACATAGCCAGAACACGGCTTCACTACACTATGCGAAGTAATAAGTTCAGTAAATAATTAATAAGTTAGGAGCATACCACATAATAGAAATTATAACAGTGTGATGCTGCAAATAAGATTATTGGTTCTACATTCGTATTTGTTTCGAGTGGTGGAGTGGTAGAAATTCGAGGCCACCAAGGCCGTCACGTCGGCCGAGCGTTGGAGGACTGCACGTGCACTCTGCTGGACTAGAGTGGGGCTGGCTGGCACAGGAGGGGAAATGTTTTGGATAAAAATGGCGTATTGGAAAAAATTGCACTATCGTGGCGCGCATTTGCGGACCTGCATCATATTGAAGCCCCCTATGTGTACTGGGGTTATTTTCACTCAATAATGAGATATGGTTTTATATTCTGGGGAAATTCGCCTCAACCATGGCAGATTTTTATTGTACAAAAGCGAGCAATGAGAATAATAGAAAAATAAATGTAAATCCCCAAAACCACTGTAAAGAGCTGCTCCCAAAAGTTTAAAATCTTACCTCTACCTTCTCAATATATTTTTGAATGTGTGATATTTTTAGTAAAAAATCGTAATCGCTTCATAACTCATGATCATAACCATAACACCAGGACTCAATCTGACATTTATCTGGACATACGTAATACAACTCTATCTCAAAAGGGACCACATTATTTTTGTTCAACGCTTTTTAATGCTCTTCCTCCAAATTGGAAGTCAATTAAGGCTCTGCACGGTTTAAAATAGCCATAAGGGAGGTTTTTTCTCAATGAAGGTTTTTATTGATTCTATAGAAGACATTTTAAATTTAAAAAAAGGCCTAGGTGGACCATTACTGGAATGTATGCAGGCCTCAAAATCTAAATAATAGCATTTTAACTGTTTTTTATGAACCTATGTATATATTCATTCATATTTGTTGTAATTATTTCACATTAACAAATCCTTTATTGGTAATTTTAATCTTTAACAATGTCCTAATCAAGGATGCTAAATAAATTGAATTGAATTGATAGCCTAATAAAATAACTTTAACTCATTCAGACCATAATTAAATTGGCACGAATTAGGATATTTTAAGCTAAAAATTTACATTTCGTGATTTTTTCTGATATTTTTAGTATTTTTTTATATTTTTCATTGTAATATTTAAGGAATTATGGGAAATTTTGGATTTCGAATAAAAGCAACGTTTGATGTTCAAATGTAAATTTGAAGTGCATTTCTAAAACTAGATTTTTTTCGGAATTTTTTGCATATTTTGGATTTTCTGTATCTCAAATACTGGCAAAACTATTAATATTTTAAATTTCCGGGAAAAAACCAAAAACACTTTTTTTTGCCCGTTTTTACACATTTCAATTTTCAATTCTCTCTAAAAACTGTACTTTTCGTCCTATCGCAATGCGGTAAAAAAATGTGAATTTGAATTCCCCAATTTTTTTGAATTTTCTATTGGCCAAATTGAAAAACCTTTAAAGTCTAATTAAAAAAAAATCAAAATTGTTATGTCCATTATAATGGACACGTGGTCTGAATGAGTTAAAATAATAATTGCGAAATGGCCGCCGAGAAATCGCTGGTATTAATCTGTTTCTCGAAAAAATCGAGTTTTGCATTCCAGCTTGTTCTATGTACATTAATCTAGCATTTTAGCAAAAAAAATATTTAAAAAAACTTGTTTAATTGGTCATACTGACGTTTCCAATTCGTTTTAACTACACAAGAGAACCATTCCTCCGATCCATAATGTTTCATATCAAATTTTACCACAAAACGCAAAAATAAATACTTAGAGATAATGCTATCTCCACGAACCGATAAAATGTTAGCTTCGTCACTCGCCGCCCAATACGCGAAGCGATGGTATCACCTGTTGCAACACTACCGCGGAAGTATTTCCAAACCTCGTGCGTTGATCATAAGTGTATTCCAGGAGCTCATTCCTGTAGGACCTTTGTTAACGAAATTGGCACACCCCACTTTACATCTCAAATCTGACTTGGCCACGTATTAGTATAAACCTTATGAAATAGCCCCAGGTAGTTCGTCACTTCGAATTGTGGTATACGTTTTTTTAGAGGCCATTTTAGTACAGTGCAATTAGCTCATATATGGCCTTAACCCACGCATTAAAAAAAACAAGCAAGGACCGGTTGGGATATGTTCAGGATGGTTTCCTCAATATCCCCAACAGAATCCCAAAAAATCCGGTTGCGGGTTATCCGCCATTTTGAAAATCAATTTACAGATTTTTGAGTTTTGTCGAAGAATGGAAAATTAGCAATATTGAGTGAAGTATTAGACCGAAATAGCTCACATTTGTTTTTAAAGTTTCGCATAGAATTAGAGGTGTGATAAGTAACAAGTTTGGCATGCTTTCTTTTAATCTCTGGCGACCAGCCGTCCTTAAAACAAATTTTTACCCTCTTTTTTTAAATTATCTGAATTTGTTTTGCCTATTTATCAAAACAAAAACAAAACCAGTAGCTTTATGAAAATTTGTTTCAAATAAAAGTTGTAGGGCATGAAAAAACACATCGATATCATATTCTTGATTGTGTCCGTAGATGATAATGGCCGAACGCTACATGACAAGCAAGACCATTGTGCGGTGAGCAGCGTAAAACGTTTGCTCGACGCGCTACCACTAGCGCAGTCCATGGCCATAAGTCCCGTAGGAATTTCGACCTTTATAGATTTTCTCTTCTGATCCTGTTAGGGTATACCTTAAGGATAAAAAAATTCTTGGGTAAAAATCTGACATCTGGTGCCAAAGTTTTTTTACGACGCCATCTTGTTTTGGACATATGCATTTAGTACACGCTCTTAATTTTAATACATTTTCTATACTTTTGACTACATGTAATAAGTCTGACGTAATAATTGGATTCTCCAACAAATTTCCTATTAAATTATACAAATTTGGACATTCTGGCAACATTGTGGTATTTGTTATAGTGAAATACATATTATTATTAGTCCTGCGTACAGGTGCACTATTTACCTCCAATTGTGTATTTCATGATAGATATATAAAATTTGGCATTAAATATACAAAAATGTAATTGGAAAATGATTTGACTGTACAGGGCAATCTTATTATTATCCCACGACACCAATGGCGGCCATTTTCCAAGATGGCCACCCAACAAATTATTTGAAATTTTGTGACAGAATGTTGAAATTTGGTGTACACATAGATCATGTCATTGAAAAATGACTTTTGAATAGGCCATGTCAAACTAACTAACACAATGGCACCAATGGCGGCCATTTTAGAAGATGGCCGCCACACACATTATTACGAACCACGTAAATTTTATGACAGAATCTTGTTGTGTACACACATAGGGCACTCCATTGAAAAATGTCGTATTTATGTGTTATATCAATACTTTTTAGAAACAATGTATGGATCCGCTATCGCGTATCTTGAAATATTATGGAATTAAATACTAGCAATAATTACTATTTATAACAATTCACTTGTTTTTTATACACATTGTAGGCAATTATTGACAAGTTTCTATGTTACATTATATAATGTTTATGCATTCTAAATATGACAAGTGAAATGTTTATATTCCCATTTTAGTTCGTTCAATTAAATTCCCGTTAGTAAAAGGCGATAGTCCAGTAGATCACCAACGAGTTCACCCAGTATAGTCGCCAAAAGAAGCCAAAAGTACGCTTACATGTCGTTTTGTGTCAAAATACTACCTGTTGGTTTCTAAAAATACGCCAAGAGGCAGCCAAATGTTTGCCAAAAGTTGACCAAATTATAGTATCATGTCATAAAATTGACTTAGTATGCATGGGTTTTATTGCATTAAAAAATGTTGAAGATCGTGAGAAAATGAATAGAAGACCATGCTTTTCGAGTTCCTATATGGCCATCAAAACATCTCAAATTAACGAATTCTAATAAAGTTCAGGATACAGATAATCACAATAGTAAAGTAGTGCATAGCATCATTACTATGTGTTGAATAATGTAAGAACTCGGTTTGAAATGCATACATTATATATTGATGTTTCGTAACAGACAACACTTGATTTTTATCTAAACCTCGTTACACTTGGACACTTGGATAACTATGGTTAATTTTCATGTAAACCTAAATAGGGTGTCACTTGAAACTGCCATGTTTCATGTTGCATTATGTTTCTATTTACACACAAAACTCCCTTTAATATATGAATATTATACTGGGTTACACTGTGCACACTCTTTTCTCTTGCGGACATGCGATTTCATTTTACACCAACTATATTTTTTATTTTATTTTCTAAACTAGGAAAGCTACTCTAGAACCGAGTCTAGAACACTGCCATGTTAACGAATCTTTGGGTTAACGTACACATTTTTCTATCACTCACACGCTTGTTTCAAATGGAAAGCATCCTCTTCGCGTCCTAGAATCACCCCAAGCCCGTTGAAGGACAGGAAAATAAGCTGAAGAATGCAGTTTTTACGGCACCAACCGTGTGCCACGAGGTATCCACGTGACAATCAATTATTGGTATCCCGTTGTCTACCTTTTAGTAATCTATCGTTAACTATGTGGCAACGTCTTTGTGTAGGCTTGGTGTCTTCCATCAGTTAGTAAACTCATGTCATTCTTTTGGCTAAGGTTTGGCGTTATATTTGGTGCTAAGTGGTCATCACTTGCTAACTTAAAGGTGAACTGTGAGCAACCACTTGATGGATATCTTGCCCAACAAGGAGAAAATGTTTGTAACTCATTGGCTGCCTCATCGTGAACGCATGGCTATCATATTATTGTTGAGTTGAAATTTCGGTGGCTACCTTTGGCAACCACTTGGCAATCAAAATCAAGCCTTGGTCCTGCTTAGATACCTATTGGCAACCATTTGACAAACAAATTTCTACAAGGGCTGGAAGTTATTAAGACGTCAAGATCGTTCAAAATACTTTCTCCTTCAGCTGAGTGGGTGGGGGCTAATGGCTGGCCTGCTAATAGGATTGAGTATAGAGGATGCCAATAGCTAATTCTGTGTATATGTTTATGGGTCTCAAACGGATAAACTTTGAGTAACCAAATTCTGCACCAATGTCAGTCATCTACCGGACTATCGCCTTTTACTAACGGGAATTTAATTGAACGAACTGAAATGGGAATATAAACATTTCCCTTGTCATATTTAGAATGCATAAACATTATAATGTAACATAGAAACTTGTCAATAATTGCCTACAAAGTGTATAAAAAAACAAGTGAATTATTATAAGAAGTAATTATTGCTAGTATTTAATTCTATAGCAACATTGCAAGATACCCGATAGCGGATCCATACTACAAATTGTTTCTAAAAAAGTATTGATATAACACATAAATATGACATGTTTCAATGGAGTGCCCTATGTGTGTACACAATAACAAGATTCTGTCATAAAGTTTACGTGGTTCGTAATAATGTGTATGGCGGCCATCTTCTAAAATGGCCGCCATTGGTGCCATTGTGTTAGTTAGTTTGACATGGCCTATTCAAAAGTCATTTTTCAATGACATGATCTATGTGTATAAAAAATTTCAACATTCTGTCACAAAATTTCAAATAATTTGTTAGGTGGCCATCTTGGAAAATGGCCGCCATTGGTGTCGTGGGATAATAATAAGATTGCCCTGTACAGTCAAATCATTTTCCAATTACATTTTCGTATATTTTATGCCAAATTTTATATATCTATCATGAAATACACAATTGGAGGTAAATAGTGCACCTGTACGCAGGACTAATAATAATATGTATTTCACTATAACAAATACCACAATGTTGCCAGAATGTCCAAATTTGTATAATTTAATAGGAATTTGTTGGAGAAACCAATTATTACGTCAGATTTATTACATGTAGTCAAAAGTATAGAAAATGTATTAAAATTAAGAGCGTGTACTAAATGCATATGTCCAAAACAAGATGGCGTTGTAAAAAAACTTTGGCACCAGATGTCAGATTTTTACCGAAGAATTTTTTTATCCTTAAGGTATACCCTACAGGATCAGAAGAGAAAATCTATAAAGGTCGAAATTCTTACGGGACTTATGGCCATGGACTGCGCTAGTGGAAACGTGGAAGAGCAAACGTTTTACGCTGCTCACCGCACAATGGTCTTGCTTGTCATGTAGCGTTCGGCCATTATTATCTACGGACACAATCAAGAATATGATATCGATGTGTTTTTTCATGCCCTACAACTTTTATTTGAAACAAATTTTCATAAAGTTACTGGTTTTGTTTTTGTTATGATAAATATGCAAAACAAATTCTGATAATTAAAAAAAAGAGGGTTAAAATTTGCATCAAGGGCCGTAGGTTGCCAGATAATCAAAGGAAGGCGCACCAAACACCTTAATCGTTTCTTTACGAACAATTTAAAACAAATTTGAGCTATTTCGGTTCAATACTTCACTCAATATTGCTAATTTTCCGTTCGTCGACAAAACTCAAAAATCTAAAAATTGATTTTCAAAATGGCGGAAAACCCGCAACCGGATTTTTTGGGATTCTGTTGGGGATGTCCAGGAGACCCACCTTAACAAATCCCGACCGGTCCCTGCTTGTTTTTTTGAATGCGTGGGTCATATCACAACGGCCCTGTACTATCATTACTATCTTCAAATAACTCGGGTCTCGTTTAATCGATTCCATTTCTTTTCAAACCGATTTGTAGGTAACAGTATGATTCCACTATTGTTTGCAATCAATGTTTAATAATTATATGATTTTATTGTTAAAAAATGCACACACGGCAAAAATAGTGTAAATAATTTCACGAAAATGTAATTCGAGTACATTTTTTCGGACAGCTAGCGTGATGTTTTTATACTTGATAATGATTTATAAAATATATTTGTGAACAAAACTGATAAAATACATGGATTTGTTTGTGTTTTAGAAGATAAGCGTTGAAGGATGAGTATTTTCAGTGGTCTCAGCGCTATTTCACTATGTTTTTAATCCAACTTCATTTTGTCATTGTTATCATAGAATAATATTTGAAAGTGATTTTAACCAAAATACAAAGTAAAATG